>JAMPIV010018972.1:0-42784 GCA_024509875.1 Oreohelix idahoensis
TCCATAAATTTGACTTGCTAGACCGGAGGGGAACGGAGGATCAAAAAGGAAAAAAATATGACTGGAAAGGCTAAAGAGACGCAATTGGGGGGGGGGGGGGAAATGGATGAAAGTAAAAATCCACGTTCCCCAAATTGACACGAGGTACGGAATTGGACGTTTTGCGATACCAAGCGCTTGATTTGAATTTGAGCGGAAGAACGCAGATGTCTGAAAAAAATTACAAAAATTAAAAAGTAAATTTTTCTTAATATTAATGTTAGGAATATAAAAATTAGCTGGCCAGATGGCCTATTCTGAGCAGTGAACGAATATGGTCTTAATTTTACAGACGGATAGATAATATTGAAAATAATGACAAAAGACAGTGTAGTTTACATCAGCCACAGACTGCATTGAATCTAACATATCGTTATTTGCACACAAAAACACGACCTTGGGGACGCAGGTGTTCAAATTTACTTGGCATAGAAGTGAAGGGACATTGGTGGTAGCTGTGTCTAAATATAACTTTTTACAACAAAAATTTGAAGGGGAGAGAACGGTTGGGTCAAAAATCGAGCACAATTTTGTAGAAACACAAGTAGAGACGGACAGACTAACAGATAACCATCCATACGTGACTGAAGCTTGACTGAAATGACTTTAGTGAGGAAATTTGAAATTAAAAATAAACCTCGGCAGTGATTGGCCACAGACAATCATATCATTAGCGCTCAGAGCGCATTTGGGGTCATTCTTCAATAATTGTTCAGTGTTAGACACAGATTTTAAAGTGTGGTGTTTTCCCATATGAAAGACAGTGAGTTAAATTTAGGGACGCCATCCTATAGCCAGCAGCTCAGCTGAGTTTTGCTAGCACTTCTGTGTTAATTATTCATAATCTGGTAAGATTGAAATTATTTCTTTATATATTTTGAATATTGTTTCATGTTCGAGTGATTTGATACTGCCATATCATAATCTAGCCTTACAAACAAGTAGGGATTTTGCTCTAGACCCCCCGCCCAAGTCAGGGTCTAGGGACTAACAATGTACCTAAACACCAGCAAGGATTATGCAAGACCGATCAAGAGTTGAGAATAAGGAAACATCTTACCTATCCTCTTTTAGGGTAGAAACTAATAATTATTTTTCAGAATCTATAGTCTGGGAGGATCTATCGGATGTAAACCCACCATGGTAACTGTGCTGTTTGGTCAGAGAGATCTGACCTGTCTGTATAATGTGGTTGTTGTGTCAGTGTGGTGTCCAGACGTGGGTAGAGAATAGATTTTGACACATGGCCCATACTTTGATTGCAGAGCTGCGAGTTTCTGTCGTCCACGAAGAAGTATCTACTCGGGTGGTGATTTACACAAGTGTATCTGTGCAGTCCTTGTGACAGAGACCACCATTATTGCCCGCCAGCACGGAGAGGTGGGACCGCCTGATTTCAGCACCAGAGCTACAAATACCAGATGAGTGAGCCTCTGGTCTGCTGGATATTCACCAACCCCATTTAGTTGCTGATACCCCATAAAAATTCCCACCATTTTCTGGACACTGTATAGTCAATATAGACAGGTGTGATGAGACCACCCCAACAGCACAGACAATAAATATCCTCCCTAGTAGCTGACTACCAGAACATTTTAATAAAACTAACTATTCTAGTACTTAAATATGTACACTTTGCATTTATTATGTAACATTCCATGCATAATTTTCATAAATTTTAAATCCTTCTTTTAAAACAAGTTCTGGTCAAAATAAAACTTGATCCAGAACAAATAAATGTAATATAATTATATCAAAAACTTTATACCCGTGAGTTAGTTCAGTGTATTGTAACACTTGTTAATCTTATTAGTCTTGTTAAATATCTATGGGTATATTTATAACTATCACACCACAGTACACATCATAACCCTAGACACTTTACGCAGCTACATTCATAAAAAAAAAATTAAGTGTGAGGTCGTAGTGGTAGCAAGAAAGGCCTTCTGACAATTCTCAATTACATTTTATCTCAGGAGCCTTCACAGCTGGCCTCATACAATTTACATGTAGTACCATCATCATCATACAAAACCATCAATACCACTACATCAGCCTACAATCTCTTTTCTTCTTTTGCAGCGTCAGCCTCCAATCTCTTTTCTTCCAACTGTAGCCTCTTAATTTCAGCCTCCCTATCGGCTTCTAATTTCTTAGCTTCCCTAGCAACTTCTAATAAAATTCTTTTCTCCTCTGCTAATCTATCAGCCTCTAATTTCCTTTCTTCGGCTAATCTCTTATCTTCTCGTTCAATAAACTTATCACATTCTGCTGTTACGTATGCAATCAGACCTTGCCCCTCCATTCCCATTTCCTTCGCAGCCTGCATAGCAGCAGATCTGAATTTGGCCAAGTCTGCCATCTTGTTGCTAATACTAAATATGATTAACTACTCAAAATAACCAACAAAAATTTCTAATTAACACAATAACAATGGGCAGTGATAGTTCCCCTAACTCTCCACACTTATTTACTTTTACAATTTTGAAATCCCGAAGCGAGCGTCCCAATATATGTAGTACTAGGAGAAGTTCAAATCCAAGACGAGCTTTCCCAATATATGTGGTGGGTTTTGGTGTTAAAAGGGTAAGTATTAATTGTCTACAGATGTGAAGTCAGCTATGCAAGTCCCTGAGTCTAATTGTTGATGAAGTTGTTTTCAGGGTACCTGTCTGCTACCCCCCTACGACCTCAATCTGCTATATATTTTGACCTAATTATATGTTATGGTGTCTGGACGTTACCTGGCTAGGTGTCTAGGGTAAAATGCAATGTAATGTTAATAAACTGACAATTACTACACCTATAACTTAATGAACATGTGATTAAACAAGTCTCTGGGTAAATTTTCAATGATACTATTTTTTACAAATTTTATTTTCCTGTATCTCAATTGCTGGGATACAGGAATGTTTAAAATCAAAATATAATTCAATTTATTTACATCAAAGTAATTTAAAACAACCACTGAGTCTGTTAATATTACTCTAAAGTGTTCCTGACTGGAAGTGTTCTGATGAATCACTAACTCCTATGAATGGACACGCTTTTGAGGACCGACTTGTATCATCATGTCAAGAATACTGTTTGATATAATACTGATGGAGAGTATGGTTAAATGAACTAACATACGCCCGTGGACAATTGGGCTTAACTTTATTTTCTGGAACCTTGTGATGTCCTTCTCACAACCACCTTCTTCACGACTGCAACAGCTGAATACTTCTTCAGAACTCGTTAGAATTAAGGCAAACAGGTAGTTTTTGCCTCGAGCTTGCAGCTTCAGGAGTACGTATATTTGGTATGTGGCTCACTGATTGTTTCAAGATGGAACCCTAAAATCAGAGGATTAAGGCCTCCTCAGTACATCATACACCTATCTCCATCTCTAAACAATTAAACATTATCAACAGTTTCAAGATCAGTGAAGTTGCTAAATAAATAGCTATCGTTCCTATCTGATTTGGTGCCCTATTCATCATCAGGTAATCTTCAAACATCCGTTTGATAACTTCCTTGTCATAGAAGAACTTATAGTTAATTATATAAAGTCATGTACAAAGACTGTGACTTGCTGAAGACGGCCAGTGGTTTTCTGGTCTTACATCATAATACTTTACATCAATTTCCCCTTTTATGTATTTTTATTTTCAACTATGTCTTTTCATTCACTCCCACAGTTTAAGTAAGCCTGTCTGGCTTTAATACAAGGTGATAATCTTTCCTAATAACATTTGTGGCCTGACACAAAGGTTGGAGGTTGGCGCCTTTCTGGTGGTGCCTCTACCCATCAAATATGCATACACATTCAATAATACAGATACATATCAATAATAATAATGGTTATATAAATGTTTATCTTACCGCATCAATGAAATATTTCAAAATAAGTATGTTAACCGGCAATCAATGGTCACATTCAGATCTTCAATGATGCAGAACAGCGAAGGCAATGGTCATGTATTCCTTGCTTCTGATGCTAACACTACTTGTGAGATTTAAGTCTTCGAGTGGCAATTAATGCTGGTTTCTAATCGTTTTTATTACTTCCATTAGTCTATTCTACTGCAGCCAATCGAATTATGTTATGCCCTTTAGCCTCTTTTTTTCAAAAATAAATTACACTTTCAAAATGGTAACGTTCCCCCTTTCTCTCCCCTTCTCAATTTCAGTATCACACTGCATAAACTAACTTTTCAAATATGCCTCCATGCAAATCCCCCACTTACATTTTCTCTCTCTCTCTCTCTCTCTCTCTCTCTCTCTCTCTCTCTCTCTCGCTGGTACGCGTTTTGCCTAACGCAAACGGTTTCGTTAGATTAAATTGTCACTACGGGTGGGAGACAAAGCGGTGCAGTTTCCTCTCATTCAATAGCAGATACTACTGCTTTATTTCACTTTAACTTTTAGGGAAAAAAATATGCCTTAGCAACCGGTTTCCATGGCCTTAGTAGTGTTTTTTCAAACTTTCAACCATTCATTCACGTTTAGTGTTAGACTAAGCAAGTCTGTGACGTCACACTGTCGCATGGCGTTCTAGTTTGAGATTTTAAAAAAACCAACGCTTGTCAAGGTTGCATTTTTCCGTCTCTCATTCATTCACTCCTTCACTTCTTTTATTCTATCACTCCGTTTGAAACTAACTATGCATTTTCGGTCTGTCAAAAGGCTTTTATTTTAGAGGAAATGGGTATTGCGGAGAGGGGAAAAGCTAACAGTTTTTGTGTATCGTTTACTATGGCGCTACTGCTTGTTAGAACCAACACGACTGAGGGCGATGGTGACGATGTTGAACACAACTCCCTATTTTATCTCCATAGTTTTTTGAATTTATAAACAGTAATATTTTATCTATTTGATCGGTGTATAAGGGATCTTACTACATCAACAAAGCTTAAAAAATCAGAGTTTGCGCTAGAAGTTGACGAATTTACAGACATAAGTGGCAAAGCACAACTGTTAGTATTTATTCGCTGTCTCCATGGAAATGAAATCATAAACCAATTTTTTTGCTGCAGAGAACTTGTAGATCGCACGAGAGGTCAAGATATATTTGATACCTTGACTGCCTACTTTAAAAAAATGTGATCTCTCCTGGAAGTCATGTGTGGGTGTTTGCACAGATATCGCCTCATCTATGATTGGGTCTATCAAAGGTTTTGTCGCACTTGTTAGAGAGCAAAATCCTAACATGATTTCTACACATTGTTTTCTGCATAGGGAAGCCTTTGTTGGAAAGACGCTGGGGAAGGAATTAAAGTCTGTATTAGACCAGGCTGTCCTAATGGTCCATATTTTGAATTCAAGGCCTCTAAAGACCCGACTCTTTAAACAGCTTTGTAAAGCTATAGATTCACAGTATGAATGTTTAGTTTTACACAAAGAAGTGAGATGGTTATCGAGGGGAAGAGTGTTAGCTTAGGTGTATGAAATAAGGCAAGAAATGAAATTTTTTTTTCAGTCAGAAGAAACATAACATTTTATGAAAACCTCAGCAGGGAACTTTGGTGTGCCAAGCTAGCATGCTGTGATGAAATCAGTCGTGCACTTTTTATAACTCTCATCCACTCCGGCAGTATCACTTCATTTCTTCATTTTCTCACTCATCGTCCCATTATTAAGTATATTTATTGCTCTTACATTCATTTGCTGTGACCGCACCTCAAACGTGTTTACGTTCCACCAGGTGAATTGTAACAATACCCAGTTAATTGCATCGGTCCGCGGTAATACGGTTATCACGTAAGTCAGTCTGGCCACCTTTGAAAGAGATGTCAGTTATTTGTGCAACGTGGTATCG
Source organism: Oreohelix idahoensis (assembly GCA_024509875.1). Lineage (NCBI taxonomy): Eukaryota > Metazoa > Mollusca > Gastropoda > Stylommatophora > Oreohelicidae > Oreohelix > Oreohelix idahoensis. Next base: position 5,840 of record JAMPIV010018972.1, read on the forward strand.
CACGAACACGCACGGAAAGCCAGATTGCTATCTAAAGAAGCCGCCTGAGGGACGGGCGAAAACACCGGTGATAATTAAATAATCGTTTTATCTGAGCCCTCTCGGTATCAATATTGCCGATAATCTGTCTGGGCAGGCAATCTTGGTGGAAAGTATTACGCCAGGAAATGTGTTCACAGATTTGTTTACGAGGTGAATAAAGATGCAGCGAAAGTATTACAGCATTCTTAGAAAGAGGTCACGCGATGGAATTTTAAAATGTAATATTTTAAAATACGCGCGGGGGATTATGAATTTAAACACCCCAAGCCCTATAGCGCTAAAGAGCTTTCGATTGGTTTGAATTGAGAGCAGGAATATACATTGACTTTCATTGGAAAATTCGTAGGAAGTATAATCTAGGATTTGAACTGAGAAATTAGAGATATAATATAGGGAAATCGGAGACACAAATCAGACTGCATCGCAACGTCAAATTACCAACTCTCAGGAGCCAGAGAAAGAAGGATCGGACTAAGAATTCCTATATTATAAGTGACAGATCAAAAGTATTTGGGCAACTTTAAAACTTAAAAGTAAACCCGCATTTATAAATACAAAGACTGGAAACTTAAGGGACCAGGACAGTATTTGGGCAACTCTGAAACTTAAAAGTAAACCCGCATTTTAAATACGAAGTCTGGATACCTAAGGAATCAGATCACCCGTCATAAGAGGATTACTAAAGTTTCCCAGGCCAAGTGATTCGCAGAACACCCGTCATAAGAGGATTACTAACATTTCCCAGACCAAGTGATTCGCAGAACACCCGTCATAAGAGGATTACTAACATTTCCCAGACCAAGTGATTCGCAGAACACCCGTCATAAGAAGATTACTATAATTTCGCAGACCAAGTGATTTGAAGCATCTAATAAAGTGCCGTGTCCATTCTAAACTGTGCGAGGAGATTGTGTTCCCAAAAGTTACTTTGGGGTAAGTGTAAACATTTATTTTACAAAAGTGAATTTGACATGTTTTTCTTGCTAAGTGGTTATATATGAGGCTGGTAACCTCAAAATATGAAAAAAGTATATTCATAAATCACTACAGTAAGCGCTGGTGATTTCTTCTTGCTAGTCATGTGGAAGACCGACAGTAGAGGTGATCCCAGACTCCGACTGGAGCAGTGAGGTAGTGGAGGGGAACTGCGGTAAGACGTGGAATACAATGGATGGGTTTGAAAAAAAAATCGAAAAAAGGTGATTCGTCTTACGAGGACAAAAGACAAAGAAAATAGTCTACGTTACGGCCACAAGGCCTTTGTCAGGAAAGGAAAGAAAGTGAAGGCTAGATAGGACACATAAAAACTTAATAAAATAATAAAATAAAACCTAGGTACTTCCTGTTCAGCCACGCGCTCATCAGCAGACAGCGATTTTGATAGGATTTTGGTTCTTCCCTTCAGGGAAGTACCTAGGTTTTATTTTATTATTTTATTAAGTTTTTATGTGTCCTATCTAGCCTTCACTTTCTTTCCTTTCCTGACGAAGGCCTTGTGACCGTAACGTAGACTATTTTCTTTGTCTTTTGTCCTCGTAAGACGAATCACCTTTTTTCGATTTTTTTTCAAACCCATCCATTGAGCAGTGAGGTGTGATGATTACATCACATGTGCCTCAAGTGTATCATATCATTTTGTGAGATATATGTACTTTGTTACTTGTAATTCAGGCAAATCATTGCAGTTCGCGCTGTCCAGACACATTTTCCCCATTTTAATACCTAGAATGATATTGGTGATTTCTAGCCATCTTCCCTGAGTTACGCTGTGTATACTCAAGAATTTAATTATTCAGAGAGGCTAACATTAGTTGGTGGACAGCGAGACAATGCGCCTGTTAATTTGCAACCCCCAAATGTACTAGCAGAGGCATTTGTTTTTATTTTGTCTGAAAGATTGTGGTACTAAGCTATCAGACCGTTCGAGGTACGAAGCTATCAGACTGTAAAGTGTCATCATCACAAAAGAATTGACGAAAACCAAGGCTGCAGGACTCACTCATACCAGCTAAGTGCTTGTAAAAAGGCACCAGCAAAAGGACATTAAAATTAAATTATAATTTTAAATTTAAATCCTCAAACCACGTCTCAATGACGAAACATTTTATTTAAATCTAAAAGTCACCATCATTTCATCTCTATTTTAACTTGTTAAAACTAATTGATTATTAAATTTGTTACATGTTATTTTAAAACATAACAATCATAGTTGATTCAGTTATTATAAATGTGAAAGCATTCGTATGAGCAAGGCATTTATATATATATATATATATATATATATATATATATATATATATATATATATATATATATATATATATATATATATATATATATATATATATATAATATATATATATATATATATATATATATATATATATATATATATATATATATATATATATATATATATATATATATATATATATATATATATATATATATATATATATATATATATTTATATATTTATATATATATATATATATATATATAAATAGATATATATATATGTATATATATATATATATATATATATATATATATATATACCCATATACACATATATATATATATATATATATATATATATATATGTAATATGGATATGTATATGTATATGTATATATCTATATATATCTATATATATCTATATATATCTATCTATATATATATATATATATATATATATATATATATATATATATATATATATATATATATATATATATATATATAGGTATAGGTATATGTATATATGTATGTGTATATATACATACATAATCTTTATTCTCCAGAGAATACATTGATATGTACTGACATGATATAATAAAATACAACATGGCATATAGGAGAATCATTAGAATCTATATAACGTAAATTTACATAAATTCATACAGCGTTAATGAGGGCTGTTACCACATACATATATACATCTAAACATACTTTTACATTTATAGAGCTTGTAAAAGCGAATTTCGCTGGATTTACACCAGCTGGGGGCTTGAACTGGCTATTACCATTGCTTAATTCTTCATAAAAGGCGGCGGACCGATAATAAGTTAACAATTGCTCAGCCAATGCAGCATTGTACTTGACTTCGGAAATATCTTATTGATATTCCCTTGAGATAGAAGCGTCTTTAACCTTCTATCTACAAATCTGCCAAGAGTAATCTTGTGCGAAGGTAGACACCTTTGACGACCAATTTTAGATACTCTTGCGTTTTGGCTACTGGTGGGCCACTATTGCAAAGCAGGGGAGGCAACTATGACATATAAACATTCAGCAAAAAGAAATATTCTGGCAACAGTGCCGAATACCACCAAAAATATCAACAAATACAAAGTAACTAAATGTGCACGATTTTGTAACTAACTATTGTCTCATTAATTTAACTAAATAACTATAGTGTTCATATACTATTACTGTGCATGCTTGCTTGGTTGTAGTGTTGTTTAATTTACTTGCGCGCGTATGGCCATTATTACGTATTGTTCATGCGTGATTTGTCACATTAGTGGTTAGTGGGGTTTGAAATAACGCTTTTGATGCCGGACATCCTCATAATGCCTTGATTATATGAGTACTTCATGTTGACTTGATTATGTGCTTCCTTCATGTTGACTTGACTGTGATTAGCTCGTTGACTTGATTATATGAGTACTTCATTGACTTGATTTCACGATATGCGCAGGCGTTCTGTATCTTCATTTACCGTCGTCCCTTCGCTGCTTTATCTCTGTGTTGTGACTACTGCTGTTACACTGACTGGTGTAGGGCTGGTCACTAGGCACCAGACAATCATGCTACCACTGTTCAGCGACGACAGCAGTGAACGAACACTATAGTGATGTAATGAGTCAGGTTGGCGAGTGACTTCGCACTGACAGCAATGACTACGAAAATTAAAAACGTTTATTTACAGTTTCCAAACATCTGTGGGATTGCGACTCATCTCCCTCCTTTCATTCTATTTTTACGTCGCTGTCTATCTGCATCTAAGTGCGGTGTCTAACATGCCTAGGTTGGTCATAGATGCAGAACCATTGTCGTCGATAACCGTTATTCTGTCCTTGAAAACTCTTCATATCTATACATTTCTGTATTCAATAGTGGACATTTCTTTTCCTACTCTGTCTTGTTCTCACTCTGATAATAAGTACTATTATGGCGTGTGGTAGGGCGCTGTCTCCTCATTTTGCGTGTTTGTTTTATTATTATTTCAGGTAAATAGCTTCCCCTGTCCACACTCGAAACCTATACTCATTATGTTAATTTGTATTTGGTTGCTCCTTCTGTTGTTACATATTAATGCTCGTTGCTCTGTTACGTCTAGAGTGAAATCTCCTAACGATTATATGTTTTCTTCCGAAATCCACAACATAAATACTGGCTCTTTAACTGACCCAATCAACGATATGGAAATAAGACAGTTTTCCTTCATAAACGAAGTCAATTTCCTTTAATAAACTTATATCCCTTGCAGCATACATATCCGTTCGTAAAGATTGATCCATATTTACAGAACATCATCATGACAGGATTAACCCTGTTCCAAGAGTATCCTGTCTATTATACAATCCACATCCCTTAAGAAAGGGGAACACTTCGTAATGGGTTCCCAATGGAACGCAAATGAAAACACAGCCAAAATCCAGCTGCCACACGGCTCAAGGGTTTTCGTCAACACCTTGGTCCTACACATGACAATCACACGTCATATCTCTGGTGCATCTCACTTTCAATATTGCAAATAGTGCCGCATTTATCAGCACTGACTGAAACTCTATAAATCTAACATGTGGTGTGCATGGGCAGACACCACATATCCCCCCCCCCCCCACCCGCTACTGGAAACTGCAGGTTTCCAGGCCATCATCCGAAACAAATTACTTACTTTTGGTAACACCACTACGATTAATCGATTACCATATATTCATGTATACACCATGCATACATTCGTATTTAACATGCTCGGGAATATTTCATAATCGTAAATATCTAACCATGAGAATTATAATGATACAATGGAAACTTATATTCGACAAGCGATGATATCGTGTACGATGAGTGAAATAAAGTTAAAATATGTGTCAACAACATGGGAACGCCAAGGAAATATCACTATATCATCTACAAATCCCTCGATTATAAATAGAAATTATGTTTGTCATCACTTCCCATACCGAGGAAAGTCTCTGCTACATTGTTCAATGTATTACTCTCGAAAGTGTATCCGCAATTACATTATTATGTCCTTCTATATGGACGATATCGAAGTCATAAGCTTGCAACTGCAACGCAAACCTCGTACGTCTTGCACTAGGTGATTTACAGGTTTGGAGATACGTTAACGCTCTTTGATCTGTCATTATAGTAAAATGCGTACCTACCACAAATTTTTGAAGTTTATTCAAAGTCCATACTATACCCAATAGCTCCCTGTCGAAAATAGAGTATTTGGATTCGGCTTCCGACAGTTTCCTACTCAAGTAGTAGATCGGATGAAACTTGCCATCAAAACTTTGTCCCAAACACCCGCCTATTGCGTGGAGCGAAGCATCTGTTACAACAGTAAACGATCGTTTTAAATCTGGCAGTCGTAATATAGGATACTGTGAAAAATGCGTTTTTATGTTTTGTAAGGCCTGGTTACATTGTTCTGCCCAGATTACTTTGTTAGGCAAAATAACAACAATGTTTCCCCATGATTGGGACCGGCTGAAACCAGCGGTTTTGTTTGCTTGTAGAGAAGTTCCTAATCGTCAAACCGGGTTCTCGCCGTTTCAATTAGTTTTCGGGGCTAAACGAAGAGGACCAATGTCTATCTTGCATGATTTGGTGATAGAAAATGATGATAATACGATTACGAAATCTAGTCACCAAAATGTCACATATCTGCGCCAATGCATTGTGGACGCGTGTGAGATTGTGACTGAAGCATCAGAATTAGCAAAATATAAGACTGGGTCACGTATTAATCGTTATAGAAGATTAACAGCATTATCGATTAACGATGAAATTTTTGTTCTCTTGCCACTTAAAGGTGATCATTTGTTGGTTACATGGCAAGGTCCTTTTAAAGTTGTGGGTAAGAAAACCGACGTGGATTACATCATCGACATTAGGGGAAAATTATTCCACAATAACAAGTTACAACCTTACATTTCTCAACCTATTCCACTCAAACATATTTGTGAATCTATCACAAATCAATCTCCTCATCTAGCATCTATTGCTTTAGTTGATGAAGTATCAACCAGTTTCGCGGATGTACCGCTTGATTTTCTTGTGGTACCTATCCAAGCTTCTGAAACTTCGAAGGATGTAATCATTTGTAACGATTTACCGTCAGATCAGAAGAATCAGATTCTCAATCTATTGAAATCTTTTGAAGATGTGTTGTCTGATCTGCCTGGATGAACAAACATTATGTCTCACGAAATAAAATTATCGGATCCCACTCCGATTAAGTTACGACCATAAGCAATTCCTTTGCATATGAGAGAGAAGGTTGATAGCGAGGTTGACAATATGTTGAAAATGGGTATAATCTCTCCATCAGATTCTCCATTTTGTTTTCCGATGGGAGCAGTACGGAAGAAAGACAGATCCATTCGCCTATGCATTGATTTCCGTCGACTAAATAAAGTCACGATATCGGATTCTGAACCAATGCCTTTGCTGGAGGACTTTGCTACCTCGTTTAGCTTCCGCTACTTTCTTTAGCAAATTCGATTTGTCAAAAGGGTATTGGCAGATCCCTTTGACCGCAGAATGTAAACCGTTGACGGCGTTTGCAACATCGAAGGGTTTGTTCCAATACTATGTCTTGTGTTTTGGGCTCAAAAATGCGCCTGCAACTTTTGTACGGATGATGCGTTGTGTATTTGGGAGTCGTACTGATCTTATATCTTATATAGATGACATTTGCATGTTTCATGACACATGGGAAGAGCATGTGGATGGTGTACAATCTTCACTACAGGCACTTAGAATACACAATCTCACAGCCCATCCAAAATAGAAATTGAGTTCAATGAAATTTCATTTCTAGGACAAAAAATTGGCAAACATGTAATACAACCTGATTGTCACGTGCTCTGTATTATGAGTGTGTCGTGTGTAGATAGTAAACAACATTAGGGGTATGAATAACACGACGCCACTTGTACAGCTCCATGACATTTAATAGAACATTCACATAAGTCCTGAACATCAATAATATCGTCACGCATGCATAACATCACACTCAGGCTGACACTGCCTGTGGGAAATAACTCCTAACAATTCTTCCACGGACTGGCTGACCGTCCACACACTAACAGTACACACAACCCGTTTCTATGTGCGGCATTCAACCCTCGCACGAATCCATTCACCATACAGGTGTAAATCACTTATCCCAAGTGACTGGCGGCATGCAACATCGCCATATAAACTCTACTCCAATATAGCTACAAGGCGGACAATACTCAACGCCTTATTCCACTGTAGCTCCAAAGGCGGGACCAACTCGTCGCCTTAATATGTTCTCCACGAACACTCCTAAAGTTCCTCCAGAACACTCCTAGGCGGGAAGACGTCGCCTATACAACAATATGTCAGACATAATCACAATATTCACAATCACTATATCATTATCTCAACTGTCACATAATACGAGCACCCAGCTCGATCACAAATCACAGCCTCAAGCACACAGCTTGGCTATCCAGCACAGACTCTCCCTAGTCACATCCGGGTACTCTCTCAGCCACCCGGACTTGTTCACCAAACACGCTTTCTCCATGCGCACGCCCCAAGTCACCACATACTGACATGAAGCCAGACATAAACTCAATCCCTGAGTTAAACTTAAATATTGACAACCTCAGTGACCCTTACTTCCACTCACTCCATCATCCACCCATGAAACTGCTCTGTGACACTGATGAATCTAATTTAAAACGCATACATGATCTTACAATTCCAACTACAAAGAAGCAAGTACGGAGTTTATTAGTGTTGGTGAATTTTTACCACGTTTATTCCAAGGTTCTCGTCTTTGACTGCTGTCTTATCTGATCTACCTAAAAGAGGTATGCCTAACAAAGTAATCTGGACAGAACAATGTAACCTGGCATTACAAAACATAAAAACGCATTTTCACAGTATCCTATATGTAGCGTGAGGTTTTTATTATATATAGGATCAGTATAGTACTGACAATACAGAAATAGAATGTCTGCAGGAAAATGGTGAAGTCCCAGTGTATGAGAGAACTACTGGTATCACAAGTTAGGTACGGCTGTGAATGATCTGATCTCGAAAAATTATTAGAGTGGAGACAGTCATAAAATGCCACTCCACTGGGTAACTAACTGTGATATTAAAACAAGGAAACATATTTCACTTAACAATTATAAACTTGACAAGTCGTTCAAATTTAATTTCCTTATTTATTAAGTATATACACTATCTACTCTTGTGCTGAAGGGTGGATGTTGGAAGATGGAATGCAATTGATGTGTTAGTTTACATATGATATATATATATATATATATATATATATATATATATATATATATAATATATATATATATATATATATATATATATATATATATATATATATATATATATATATATATATATATAACAACAAGTCTTCCAATTATAGGAAAAAAATTATATCAGCTGTGCTGTTAATCAATTATAGAAAATGTATCAGCTGTGCTGTTAATCGTGTCTCTCACTACGCTAAATCACTTTTTCTTCATAGACAGTTAATTGCTCACACTTGCCGACGGAAATGGTACTAATGTGCACTCATCTCTTAAAACAGTTCTGTCCTTCTTAATTTGATGCACACAACACCCGCTAATGATCGTTCCTTTAGCCCACCCAAGACTGAGGGGGACTAAGGATGTAGCTCCGATACAACCACTATGCTCCTGCGAAGTTCCAGGCAGCTGGATTGACCCGAACATACGACCTCAGGTTGGATGACACGAATAAACCTGTAACAAGGAAAAATAAGGGCTAATTTCTGTCATCAAGCCCACCTATTTCTAGTGTATATGAGATGAGCGTGTCTCAGGTGTCTGCATGTAGGATGAATGACAACATGGTTCAGTGTGATTTAGCAATAGCGATACATGACAGGTGTGTACTTGCAAAACATTCTGATAATTCAATACATGAATACATCCAATAATTTGTACACCGTATGATACAACCGTTTCCTTCCTCCTATAATATACCAGGCCATCTCTGATAAGTGCTATACTGGCTGGTAAAATATACCCTAACAATATTGTTGTAGTTATATGAGTCCTAACAAGGACTGTTAGGTTATTATTCAGGTTGGAGTCATAGCAGGAATACAATCATTATACCTAATTCCCTAAGATATAATCAGTATACCTGATACATGCACAGTAAAGCTAAAATCCTATATTAAATATATACAGGTGCAGGCTATTTTCTGGTGGTTTCCTTCTTCAACAGTCATACACAATCATTATATATGATACTATAAAATACAATCATTATACATGATATAGTCATAGGTTATATTCAGGTTGGAGTTATATGAGTCCTAACAAGGACTGTTAGGTTATTATTCAGGTTGGAGTTATATGAGTTCTAACAAGGACTGTTAGGTTATTATTCAGGTTGGTTTTCGTCTTCAGCAATCATACCAAGAAATAAAATCATTATACCTGATTCCATAAAATATAATCATTATACATGATACAGTCATAGTAAAACTAAAATACTAAAGTGATATTATATACAGGTGTAGGTTATTTTCAGGGGGGGGGGGTCCTTTTTCAACAGTCATACACAATCATTATACATGATACTATAAAATACAATCATTATATATGATATAGGCATATTAAAACTCCTAAAAGTTTATAGTAAGTTTACCTACCCTCTAAGATTAATACAAGCCCGATTTTGACTCGACTTAGTGAAGCAAGTTTGCCCGGAATGCAGGTAAGCAGGAATCAGTCTTGACAACTTTCTCTTCCACAGTCTGTCGTTCTAGCTGGTCTTCGTGTTTGTGTGTGTATTTGAATAAAACGCGCACACATATATATAGGTCAACGCAGGTAAATGCTGCTGCGTAAGGAACCCTTTTGATTGGGTCGCGGCGTTTTAGTCTTTTTAATTGCCGGGGCAAGCTGATTGGTTATATGCGTTTTGGTACTTTGCGTGACCGAGTTCAGAAGCAACATTGTTTTAGGCCTACTTTATTCTGTCTGCCGCCATCTTGCGTGAACGTGACTTCGTGTAATTTATTCTCTCTCAGAGTCTGTTGAACGTGGATTGGCTGTGCATATTTGTATATCGACATATTGTATTAACAAAGAAGTGGGTTTACACACGACTTTACGACACTATATTACGACTGCCAGATTTAAAACAATCGTTTACTGTTGTAACAGATGCTTCGCTCCACGCAATAGGCGGTTGTTTGGGACAAAATTTTGATGGCAAGTTTCATCCGATCTACCATTGTCGTCGATAACCGTTATTCTGTCCTTGAAAACTCTTCATATCTATACATTTCTGTATTCAATAGTGGACATTTCTTTTCCTACTCTGTCTTGTTCTCACTCTGATAGTAAGTACTATTATGGCGTATCTTGGAAAGACTGGCCTAAACCGCCAGGGGTGGAAATTTCCGCCTGTGCCTATGTTCCCTACTGACACATTGTTAGCTGTCTATAAGCTGCACTTTGGACTATACAGGTTAACGCTGCTTCTTACTTCACATACCTGTTAGACTTGTAGTCTTGAAACTTGATAGCGAAATCTTGAACCAGCAACATTGTATGTCTTGACTTTATATACACAAACGTGTCTAACTTCTAGAATGGTAGCGTACGAGCGACCTGCTGGTTCGGCAAACAACTTGGTATAATACTGTAACCACAGCACTAATCACCTTCAGTGGCTTATTTGCCAGAATGAACCCTCAAATAGCGCTCGCCACTTCACAACTTTAATATCTGCAATTCTCTGCAACTCTCTGCAACCTACACTAAGCGCGTTCAAAATCTGACTGACTATATTATTTTCTCCGATTTATTATTACAATTTTCTTCGAAGCTTCTCGATTAACATCGCTCACTCACTACTACAAATGTCTCATTCCCCTTGTTCGGACTCACGAAAATCCCAAAGGGACGTAATAATAATTTCGCTCCCTTTGCTAACTGTCAAAAACCCTGTCTCTCACTCTATTCGTAGTACTTTTAAAAGCGTATGCAAATTTATAAAACCATAACCACTGACATTTCAACAATCTACTAGCCAAATCCATACCCAGACCTATTTAATGCAATAAACAGTAGTGCTCTGTATAAAGCAAAGATCCCACCATGGGAATTAAAAGTGCCAGAAACTGACTCCCACATATCAAAGATCATAAATAAATCTAACGACATAATCTCAGTAAAAAGTAAAACAATAGAGTACATAGAACGGTATATAAATAATAGCTTAACTATATATACAGATGGATCAAAAGATGAAGAAGGACAATTAGGAGCAGGAATAGCAATACCAAAATTAAAAATTTATAAAAGATACAAAGTAACAGGTAATACATCCATCTTTACAGCAGAATTAGTGGCAATCCTAAAAGCTTTAGAAATAGCGGCAGAAAATCCACCAAAAAAAGTAACCATTCTCACAGATTCCCTATCATCAGTATTAGCTATCAGAAACAGAAATGAATGTAGCAGGCCAGATATTATAGAGGAAATACTACAGGTTAATACATATCTACAAACTATAGGATGCAGTGCAACACTAATATGGATACCATCACATGTGGGGATAGCAGGAAATGAGCTTGCAGACAAAGAAGCCAAAGGGGGGAGAACTAGCCATAACAAAATTGAAGTAGGCTTAGGGAAGTTTGAAATTAAGAGCTTAATTGCTCAAGAAATAACTAAAGAGTGGATAACAGCATGGGACCAAAGTAAAAAAGCAAGACACTCATATAAAATCCTTAAAAAACCAAGCAAAAAATGTCAAATAAAAGATGAACTAAAAATACCAATTAATAAAAAATTGCTGAGGCTCAAGCTTGGAACTGGATATTTCATGATTGAGGAACCCACATATGAAGAGTGTCAAGAACCAAACACAGTTAGACACTTTCTGGTGGACTGCAAGAAATATGACCAACAGAGGCAAAACATTAAGACATACTGTAGTAACCACAAGGTAGAAATGAGTGTAGAAAATCTCATAGGCACAAAGACCCCTTCAGAAATGCAAAAGTTAATAAAACACTATATTACAAAAACTAAAGCTAACATATAAAAAACAAATAAGGATTTGAGCCAGTAGTCCAAACTGGTGAAAGACTCGCCCCAGATACATACAGATTAACCAAATAAACCATCCAGTGAAAATTAAAAACATACTAACTAAGAAAATAGCATATTTTGGAATAAAAATAAAAAAAACATGTTGAACTATAACTACAAAAGGAAAAATACCGACTAGAGATAATATAGTATAAAATAAATACAAACCAAAACATATTACAATAAAGGAAACACGTCCTGATATAACCAACAACTTTATGTACATGGTAGATGGTTGAAAGGGGCGTGCTACAAAGAAAAGTAGCAAACACATGAATTAAAAAAAAAAAATTCTTAAAGAGTGCCACAAAAAATTTACCTCCCTCATTCCTAAAATCAAAACCTTTTAATCTTATCTACCACATAGTTAAATCTAACAGTGCGTTACTACAGTACGCACATTTTCTGAACCAGATTTTCCTGCTCGACCTTATATCTTTATTTAGACCTCAACCTCATTATTACACTCAAATCGAAACTCCAGACCTAAGAATCTTTTATGTTTGGACATGCGCCCTAATATAACCGACTAGGTAGAACGGGACGCGCCTCGCCAAAACGAGGCATAACTGTATTAAAAATAAAAATAAAAAAATTAATACACTCTCTTCTGTTTTCTTCCCTTTTGACACCGATGAAGACTGCGTGATCATAATGGAGATTTTTTTTTTTTGGTTCTTTGTCCCAGTACCTAGTTTCGTTCACTTTATTATTGCTTTAGTATTGACGCTGTTCATTTTTCGGCTGAGATGACCGAAGAATAAAATGTTCTTTTAAATTTAGGCAACTCGGGCATACGACGTGAGAAGCCCAGCTGGTAACTTATCGTTCTGCTTTCCGTGCTGCGAGAGCTACGGTTGTAGCCGGGAAATTACGGGGAACAGTTTAATGATACAGCTAACCAGTGTTCATGTAAGATGCCGCTGCATGTAGCGCGTTCCGACCAGTAGTAGACTTTCATAATATATCTTTTTTGTTTGTTGTATTCGAAGACAGGGTGCTGTGGGCTAACGTTAAAATATTGGAGAGCGTGTGGCTATTGTACTAGTATGTTTACTCCCTCTCTCCCCCCATCCCTCCCCCCCCCCCCCCCCCCCCCCCCCCCAATTAAGTTATCCGAGTAAAACCTTTTAAATAAGATACCTAGGCATTATTTTTGATCGCCGTCAGACTTGGAAAAAAAAAACCAGGTTGACAGAAATCGAATGAGAGCAAGACAAAGAATGGCAATTATGAAAAAACTTGCTGGAACAACTTGGGGTGCAGATGAGAAAGTGCTGAAGACGTTGTACACAGGGCGAGTGAGGCCAGTCCCTTGAATATGGCATAGCAGCATGGGCAACTGCAGCTAAGACAAACTTTGATAAAATTAGCAGACTCCAAAATTAAGCAATGAGAATTATAACGGGAGGCATGAAGTCAACACCTATAAAAGAACTCGAAAAGATTACATGCCTTCAGCCAATGGAGGATAGAAGAGACTGCGGCGCTCAACAACAGGCCGAAAAATTCAAAAGACTAACAGACCACCCAATGTGCCAAAGAATGAATGCTCTTAGAAGGCAAAGACTCAAACGAAGCAACTTTGTAGAATCAACCAAACCACAGATAAGAGCAGTTTCCATAAATGAAATATCCAAAATTAAACCCATCTACGCTGCACATAAGCTTCCAGTTTGGAAACAAAATCGTTTCCATGAAATGATAGAAAACATTCCTGGAATTGAAAGAAAAAAGAGCCAAACTGCAACAGATAGACAATCCATAGCGACAAAATACAAAGAGAAACATTACCCACGCAACACCTGGACCAATGCATTCACAAATGCAACAGAAAATGGAGGTGGGGGTGTCTTTCTGACCTTAAGCACTGGTGCAGAAAAAAGGCTGTCAGTGGCAACAGGACCATTCTCAAGTAACTTCAGAGCAGAGGCAGAGGCCTTGAAAACTGCAGCAGATGTTATATTGACAGAAGAAAGCACAGAGAGACAAGTTGCTTTCTTTACTGATGCACAGTCAGTAATTGCAACGTTGAAAAGTCAAAATAATACAGACCTTGATGACCTCAGAATAGTGCTCCACAAACTTTGTCAACGATTCAAAAGTGTTGTGATCCAATGGATCCCATCTCATTGTACCATCACCGGCAATGAAGAGGCTGACAGAATGGCAAAAGAAGGTTCACATCTACCTCAGTGTCGTAAATTTTGATAGGTTTGAAAGATATTTATGGTCCCGCCTGAGTAGAGTGGATGGTGATAGTACGTGAGAAGTAAAGGTGTGGGAATAGATTTCACGAGTGAATAGTTTAAGGAGAAGATCTGCCTCTGGAATGAGTAGTTTCTCTAGTCCAGCCTATTGATGCGTGATGCCATATGATGATGGATGGCATCCGCATGTCTGGTTTTGTGTAGTGTGTAGATGTGTTCAGTCAAAACAATGTTCATGCAACAATAACAGGGCAATCCACATAGGACGTCAGTAAACTCACGACGTATAAAGTCAATGAGTCTTGAAACAGCCGTTGACGTTTTTCTTCATTATTTATTGTGGACGCCACAGTGACAAAATGGTTACGCAAATGTGTAGGCACATCAAACAGTCATTATCACAGCAACATTCAATACAGCAATAAACGGTAGACAGCATTACAATGATGAGTCAGATGCATGTTATATTTCATAGTGCTGTAAATGTAGTCAGGTGGAAAAACTCCATCCTTTTCTATAACAGCCAGGAGATAACCAGATGTATGAGATCAGTTCACTCTCCTTAGTTTGACTTCAGCAAGACAGACACGTCTGCCGAAGTATAAATAATGTCCTCAAAAATATCCTCTAGATAATAAAGGTTTTCCAAACCTAGTTCATTTAACAAAGTAGCAAGTAATGGTCCTTGGTACCTGCATCAACCGATGCAGTACAATGCAGCGACATGTGAGCTAGGAAAACATCTCGTGACGACGACTTTCGCAGACAGGCTATGAATCGAAATCGCTCACGACCCAAAATCAATAGAGTTAATGAAAGAGTCAATTTACCTTGCTTTCATGAAATACACAGAAATATCACGCCTCCCGACATGTGGGAAACACTAGAGGTATTATCTCGAATAAACGAAATATCCATTAGAGGACTACACATCCCTGACAGAACAAAAATAGCGGAGATCCCCTCTTCAACGAGGCATCTCTTTCGCCATTCCAAATCGCTCACTCCCACTAGTGGTGGGCGGAAACCGATCGACAAAGAAGCAAGACAAGTCATGCGCAGTCCAGCGCAAAACGACCACAGCTCAAACTTAACTGCATTCGATACCAACGCGAGAAGACAAATGCTTACCGAGAAAAGTGACTATAAATTCCAAGCAGTTGTTGCCCTTGCGTTATAAAACAGATATTGAAATAAAACGATGTTGCGAGAATTTATCACGCAACATATCACCACCTCCCCGATAAAAAAAAATGTGGAACATATTTTTTTTTCAATATCAAAGAGCAAGCGATAAGCGGCTCAAAACGCACGAATTATGCGCTGATAATTAACTAAATTGCCAAACAATAGGCTAATTATAGAGTGTCTGGTGAGGATATACCTCAACAGAAAAATAAATATGTCTCAAAAAATATTCACATCGGGGAGGTGTCACCAACACACATCACGTTAGCATGTAAACACAATATACGTATGCAAGTTACTATAATCATCATTAAACAGCATACTCTAATATTGTCTTTAAAAATGGATGTACAAATCTGATAGGAAAATTTAGATAGTACATTCTTTGACATGTAATGACATAAGTACATAGTAAAGTTAAACTACATGACGATCCAGGACATATGCTCTGGTATTCCGAGGGTAAGTACACAATCTAGAACTCGTAAGGTAAGTCCTCAGCTCAACAATGACATTCTGAGAAAGTACAAGCAATATAATGCTAATTAATAACTAATATGCTTCATAAGGTACAATACATTATTAATAATTGTGGCTGTTTAGTAAACTAACGGCCCTTATATTAACTACTCAGTCCTCCTCTATCATTTTAAAAAACGAACAGAAGAAGATGACAACAAAGCACGATAGTGTGTACATATAAAGTAAGTACAGATGTGCTAATCTATTGTAGAAATATAGGTGTGTTATGACTCTGTAATATATAGGAATATAGGACAGAAGTATTAATTGGAGTCATGTGGGCATCTAGACAAAATGTCAGCCATCACATTATCCGCACCACGGATAGCTCGTACCGTGAAGTGAAAAGGTTGAAGAGCTATAGCATATCGAGTGGATCTCGAACTCTTCAAATTCTTAGTCTGAATAGCTGTAAGAGCTTTTCTGATCAGTCTCTAGAATGAAATGTGCGCCCAGGAGGAATCTTTGTAGCTTTAGAATTGACCAAACCATCGCTAACAACTCACGGTCTAAAACCGAGTAGTTCCTCTCTGCCGCATTTAGTTTTCTAGAAATGTACATAACAGGATGCAGAGTATTTGCATATTCTTGCATCAGTGCTGCTCCAATCCCAGTGGATGAAGCATCACTCCGAAGAACAAAAATCCTATCAAGAGTAGGTAATCTTAAGATGGGAGGAGAAGAAAATATATTCTTGATTTGGTCTAGTGAAGATTGGCATTCTTCAGACCAACGGACCAGATTAGGCGAACCTTTCTTCAACAATGTTGATAGAGGTGCCATGATCGAAGATAAATTTGGAATAAATCTCCCATAAAAATTGAATTAAACCTAAGAGACTCCTAACTTGTTTCTTCGTTTTTAGGAACAGAGATGTTCAGTATTTTGGAAGTATTGTGGTCTTCTGTCTTCAAGAGACCATGACCAACACGATGACCCAGGAAAGAGATTTCACCAAAACCAACAAAAGCTTTAGAAGGTTTTGCTGTCAAATTATTCTCACGTAGAGTGGACAGTAAGTCATATAACCCTAAATAGTGATCTTCCCAGGTATCACTGAAGAGACAGATGTCATCTAAGTATGCGATGACATCCGAACGATGTGACAGAATTCGACGCATCATGCGAACGAAAGAGGCAGGGGCGTTCATGAGACCAAAAGGCATAACATTCCATTGAAATAGACCCCTAGGTGTAGAAAAAGCAGTAAGAGGTTTGGCATGCTCTGCTAAAGGCACTTGCCAATAACCTTTAGACAAGTCAAGTTTAATGAAGAATCTAGAATTAGAAAGTCTAATCAGTAGATCTTCTAACAAAGGCATCGGTTCAGCGTCGAACTTTGTGACCTGATTCAATTTGCGATAATCAACGCAAATTCGTATGTTCTTATCCTTCTTCCGGACAATAACCATGGAAGAAGAATATGGTGAAGTCGATGGTTCAATTATATTTAATTGAATCATTTCATCCAATTCCTTTTCCACTTGCGACTGAAAGTGTATAGGAATAGGATACGGCCTAACCCTAATTGGATTATTGTCGGTAAGAATTATGTCATGTTCTATGACATCTGTGTGTCCAGGAATGTCAGTGAGAACATCCTGAAATGTTTGTAACATCGACAAGTCTCGTCGATGTTCGTCACCAGAAAGATTAGGAGAAACAGAAACGTTTTTCCAAGATTCCGTGGAATGTAATGGAACCACTGGAAGGGGAAGGTTGACATCAGAGAAGGTAGCTTCCTCATCCTGAATGACAGACAGGGATGAATAATGACCGTGAGGTGCAGGAGCATCATCCGTTGCCTGGAAAATAGGCAGCAAATAGTCCGGACGTTCGTGAAATTCCGAAAGCATGTTTATGTGGAAAAGTTTTATGCTTTCCATCAATATCGACCACATAGTCAACATCGGAAATCCGAGAGACTATTGCATACGGACCTTTCCATGCAATAAGAAGTCTATTTTCCCTACTGGGGAGTAGGACGAATGCTTTGTCACCTGGACAAAGTTGTCGTAGACATCTATTCTTGTTAGCAAACTGCCTTGCCTTCTCTTTAGCAATTTCTGATGAAGCAGTTGCTAGCTTACATGCCTCAATGATCTTTTGTCTAAGAGCAATGACATACTCATATGAGGATTGAGTTTCATCGCTAATATCATCGGCAGTGATGAGATCGTGTAATAAAGACATAGGGCCGCGTGGACGCGCGCCAAAGACAAGTTCGAAGGGAGAAAAACCTGTGTGTTCATTAGGGACTTCTCTATAGGCAAAGAGAGCCGCGGGTAAAACCCTGTCCCAATCTTGAGGATGATCTTCAGTTATCTTACCAAGCAAAGTCTTGAGCGTTCTATTCAGACGCTCAACTAACCCATTAGACATAGGATGGTAGATACTACTGAGAGGTCGTTCAATATGTAAGGTAGACATTACCTGTGACATAGTGTCAGATATGAGTTGAGTGCCATGGTCTGACAATATTTCTCTGGGGAACCCCAAGCGAGAAAATATCAACCAAAGAGCATCTGCGATATCTGTAGTAGATATGCTCTTAAGAGGAATAGCCTCTGGCCAACGTGTGCACATATCGACACATGTAAGGATAAACTGATGTCCTCTGGCCGACTTGACCTTAAAAGGGCCAATAATATCTATGGCCATTTTCTGAAACGGCCGAATAGGAATGTCAGCAGCCTGGATAGGCGCAGCATGTCGTGGTCTTCTAGATTTGACCTCCTGACATACCTTGCATGATCGGCAGTAAATACGAATGTCCTTATTGACAAAAGGCCAAAAGAAAGCCGCAAGGACTCTCGACTTCGTACGGGCAAAACCCATATGTCCAGCACATTGCGAGTCATGAGCATGTTGCAATATTTGGACTCTCATGCTCTTGGGAACAAGAATTTGCGAATGTGCCGACGTAGCCGAATCTTGTACCATACGTACAAGTACGCCGTTTCTCATTGCAATCCAAGATTTTCTATTTGTATCCTGATTCGGATCACCTTTCTTCGCAAGAACGAAGAATTTTTTTTAAAGAAGAATCTTCTTCTTGCAATTTTATGAAAGAGTCACGAGTGATTACTAAGTGACTATCTTGGCTATCAACTTCATTATCACTATTCAGTGAAGTTTCGGGTGTTTGTAGAGCTTGTGCTCTTGTAACTACTGCATTTGTAGCTTGCATGTTATTATCTTCCCAAGCAGCAATCTGCTGTGGGGTACACTCCCTAACTCCGTGAATACGACCAATAATAAGGTCCGCAGTAGGATTAGGTAAGAGACAAGCATGCACATCTCCAGTAAAGAAAGGAGTGGCAATGCGAATTACAGCAGTAGGATATTTTTCTAGAGTGCCGCCAAATGTGACACATTTAATAACCCTTCCTGTAGCACAAGATGGATCTACAAGCGATTGTCTAACACCAATAGTGGTGCATCCGGAATCGAAAAGTAGTGAGACCGGAGTATCATTAACAAGACCCTTATGTAGAATTAAAGACCCCCTCCCGTCATGCGCAACAGCAGCAGGAAGAGCGGGAAGTGGGTGACCACAACTCAAAGTAGTTATGGTACCCGGTTCGAATAAAGTACTGCATTGGGGGCATTTGTTTGCTCTCTCAAAGTCAAAAGCAGAACTAGTGACAGCGTCAAAGTTTTTACTATCAACAACATGATTACAGGCTGCCTCAGTTTCCTGTTGTACAGCATTAGCCTGCTGATATCTCTTTTTTTTTGTGTTGAGATCTACCCCGACTATTATTACCTCTGAAGTTATCAGAGTTATTATTATCTCTGCAGTTATTATTGTCTCTATTGTAATTGTTATACTGGTTCGAATTCCAGTTTCCACGATTACTATCATGTTCACATTGATGCGAACATCTATTTGTTTGGTTTTGAGGTCTTCGGCAGGAATAACCTCTATTACCATATCCTCTTTTGAAATGCTTATAATTATTAGGGTGATAGTAACGAGTACTATCAGGTTGTCTCCAATTCTTCGAAGAAGAATCACCATGAAATTGATTTCCATGATTTTGACAGAAATTACCGCTACTCTTTCTATCAAAATTTTGTGGGATCTACGAGCAAAGTTTTGACCATACGGAGCTGCCGAAGCAACTGGTAAACCTTCTTTCACCTTAGAGTTACCCATGGTTATGTGTGGGTGCGCAGTTACGTATTGGCAACAGAAATCTTCCATTTCTTTTATTGTTTTAGGTTTACGTTCATGAAGGAAAGCAAGGAAAGACTCATTGACAGACGACATGACTTTGTCTCTAAGTATTAAGTCCATAAGTCCTTCATAAGTTTTTTCCGTCTTAGATAGTTCAACCCATCGTGAGAAAGTAATGCGTATTCTTGCAATAAACTCGGAGAATTCAACTCCATTTTCAGGTAACATGTTTTTAAATTGTAGACGATAGCCGTCTTCGTTAAGCTGATATTTCTTTAACAAAGCGGCCCTGACAACCTCATAATTGTTCTTGTCAGGTTCATCCACCATATTTAATATACTTAGAGCTTTACCTGTCAGTATCCCTGATAACTGATAAACATATTTTGCTTTGTCTATGTTATGAGCTGTACATGCTTGTTCAAATCTGTCCAGATAGAACATTATGTCATCGCTGGAAGGACTAAATGTTGGTAACTTAATCTTAAAAGTATCATTATTAGCCTTACCAGAAGATGAACCCTTGTTTGAATCATTACCATTACTCATGCTTGTCAATTTCAATTTTTCCAACTCTAAAGCTAAGACCTTTTCTTCATGTTCCATTTTTGCTTTCTCTTTCCTCTCATCAGACTCTCTCTGTAATCTTCTTTCCTCAGCCTGAGCCTCTTTTTGAAGTCTTTCATTTTCAGCTTCTTTTTCAAGTCTTTTATTTTCAGCCTCTTTTTCAAGTCTTTTATTCTCAGCCTCTTTTTGAAGTCTTTCAGCTTCTAGCTGTAGCTGGAGTTTTCTCTCCTCAGCTTCTGATTCCCTTTTTTGTTTTTCCATTTCCATTTGGAATCTTTTTTCATCCACCTGCATCTGCAGTTTCTTTTGTTCAGCTTCCATTGCTTTATCATATCGAGCAGTTGCAAATTCTTCTAACTTATCACCAGTCTTCCCAAGCAATTTACCCTGCTCAATAAAGTGCTCAAATGTAGACATGTTGTCTAACATATGAGTCCAAAACCTGAAATAATTAACTAATTTATTTCAAACCTAAGTGTAACAAGTCTTAATTAAGCACTTGTATATTCACATCACATTATATTATCCAGTCTCTGTGGGAAACAAGTCTCCAATCAAAGAACTTGTATATGAAATATCAGCACTCAATTCTTGATCATAAGTGCACTTCTCATTCAATAGTGCACGACACTATTCATCATTCATTTATCATCAGTATAGTAGTAACAGTGCATTAGCATAGCCCATTAACTAATTACTATAACTGTAAACAATGACTATGTAAACACATGCAGAATGTAAACATTGAAAATGTAAACAATACAAACAATGTAAACAATAACAATGTAAACAATAACAAAGATCAGCAACAATACAAAAACTTTCGCAGAAATCAACTAAAAATAAAGCAGAAATTAATGAAATATCACAAAAAAATGTGACGATATCTGCGATAGAATTAAACAAAATACATGACACCACAGTGTATAAACAAAAATGTTGTATGAAACTAAATTATAGACAAGAGTAGGCTAACAAACACAAACAAATCAAAACAAAACTAAAGAATGCGAAATAATAACGAAAACAATATTAAAACATGTCATCACAGCTAACATAAATAGCAACAGAAGTCGCTTAGCAAATTCCAGTATCGGAAATTTGCAAACCCTACAGAAAACGCTCACAATAGACGACCTCTATGACGTGGCATAATCTAACGGAGACACCACCCAACCGAGAACCCGCTGAAATATAAACATATAAATATACAAATAACATATAGACATATAAACATATAGAATGAGATGATACACAGAAGACTCAGCAGAAGTATAAGGGCACAGTTTACATACAAACAGGCCACTTAACTTATAGGCTTCCAATCGTAGAACAGCAGAAAAACGGATGTCAATCAACGTCCTAAAGAGCGAAGCTCCAACGATGATGGCACATCTGAACTGCTTCCACTGCTAACACGATGGTACAAGAGCTTCTGAAATACTGTGTGTTGAGTTGTTTCGGCACTTGACCTTCTAATCCAAAAGTAAGTTGATGGAAATCGGTACTTGGCCTTCTTCAGAAAACAACCCGTTTCAACCGGCACTTGACCTTCTCAAAAAACGACAGCACTGGAACCTTGACAGCAGCAACTTGCTTGACTTGCGTAAAAGATAACAGCAGTCCGAGTTATCCGGCAACATGTAACAACGCCGGGTACTGTCAAATTCTTGTTTCCGTCAAAAAATTGAAATTTGACTTTTACCGGGCAACGCCGAGTACTTTGAAAATTTTGAAGATGTTGACTGTATTGAAGAATGTTAATTTCTTGAAGGATGCTGATGAATTCTTGTTGAAAATGAAGTGGGTAAGGGACCCCGTGTTTGCTGGTACCAGAATCAAAGCAGCTTATGGCCACCAAATGATGCGTGATGCCATATGATGATGGATGGCATCCGCATGTCTGGTTTTGTGTAGTGTGTAGATGTGTTCAGTCAAAACAATGTTCATGCAACAATAACAGGGCAATCCACATAGGACGTCAGTAAACTCACGACGTATAAAGTCAATGAGTCTTGAAACAGCCGTTGACGTTTTTCTTCATTATTTATTGTGGACGCCACAGTGACAAAATGGTAACGCAAATGTGTAGGCACATCAAACAGTCATTATCACAGCAACATTCAATACAGCAATAAACGGTAGACAGCATTACAATGATGAGTCAGATGCATGTTATATTTCATAGTGCTGTAAATGTAGTCAGGTGGAAAACTCCATCCTTTCTATAACAGCCAGGAGATAACCAGATGTATGAGATCAGTTCACTCTCCTTAGTTTGACTTCAGCAAGACAGACACGTCTGCCGAAGTATAAATAATGTCCTCAAGAATATCCTCTAGATAATAAAGGTTTTCCAAACCTAGTTCATTTAACAAAGTAGCAAGTAATGGTCCTTGGTACCTGCATCAACCGATGCAGTACAATGCAGCGACATGTGAGCTAGGAAAACATCTCGTGACGACGACTTTCGCAGACAGGCTATGAATCGAAATCGCTCACGACCCAAAATCAATAGAGTTAATGAAAGAGTCAATTTACCTTGCTTTCATGAAATACACAGAAATATCACGCCTCCCGACATGTGGGAAACACTAGAGGTATTATCTCGAATAAACGAAATATCCATTAAGAGGACTACACATCCCTGACAGAACAAAAATAGCGGAGATCCCCTCTTCAACGAGGCATCTCTTTCGCCATTCCAAATCGCTCACTCCCACTAGTGGTGGGCGGAAACCGATCGACAAAGAAGCAAGACAAGTCATGCGCAGTCCAGCGCAAAACGACCACAGCTCAAACTTAACTGCATTCGATACCAACGCGAGAAGACAAATGCTTACCGAGAAAAGGGACTATAAATTCCAAGCAGTTGTTGCCCTTGCGTTATAAAACAGATATTGAAATAAAACGATGTTGCGAGAATTTATCACGCAACACCTATCTATACGACTATCTTTTAGTATAAGATAATCTTGCACCTCCCTATATCTAGAAATATAAGTTTAACTAAACACACACACACACAGCTGTGACAACCAGACACACAAACGTGAAAAACTGGTAAATTGGGTATGCGTCTGACCAACACACAACGGTAAGTTCTTTTGTTGTTTATTATCATTTAAACTTTACAACATCGAATATCTAAAGAAAGATCAAATAAAATCAGAATTCATACATAGAAAAATAACAGAATACATGTGCCCTCCCCTCATTGAGAAGAAAAGAACCCAACAAGTTAATAACCACAAAGGTTTTTTTTCCCCTCTAACTAGCAGCTTTCGAGCTTTCCAGCTTCTTTGGCCCAATGACATGTCATTGCGAGGCAGGGGGGGGGGGCGGGGGGGGGGGCCAGTGGGCTTTCCTTCCAACCCGGTCAGGCGCTTCGCTCCTCCCCATCCACACTGTATTTAGGTCCAGGACCCGTTCCGGTTATTCAGTCAAATTTCCGGTCGTACACATTCCTTCATAAACGCTGACGCCCGGGTTTGAACCATGAAAACTAAGGTCGCCAGTAACCAACGCCATAGCCCATTACACCAGCGCGGGCTCCCAACCCCAAAGGTTAAAGGTTAGCACTATGTTACAGCATAGACAGTAAAGAAAAGAATAAAGTTCCTACTAAATTGCTACATTAGTAAGTAAACAATATTTAAGCAAAACCAAAGATGATATAGTTTCTGTAACTAAGAAATTATTCACTCTCTCTGTCTGACATACAGTGGCCACTCAATCCCGCTTACCTAATCTGGGTGATATATCCCGTGGAAATACGAGTATCCTGAATATTACTTTCAGTGTTTTGTATCTTCAAAATTTGGCCCCAGTTTTTCCTCTACAACAAATACGATTTCTATGAGGGGGACGCCAAATTTGGTGGTTGATTCCTGGATGGACAAATGTCGCCTCGAATAGTTAATGTACAAGGTAGAAACAAAAACCCCGCGATCTGTGTTCACAGTAAACAGTAGAAAGTACTTCCAGTCTTTTGAAACATCTGGTTGCTAAAACTGTTACAATTTATAACTGATGATGATGGCAAATCCTATCGGCTGGCTCTGTGGTGATTGCCGATTTTGAAACAGCGTAACTCTTATTGATAAAATCCACTTTGATAAGACTGTCAAAAGTCAGATGGAAATGTTACTTGTGTTCCGCCACAGTGGGCTGATAAAATTGAACAAATATCTGGGTATTTATAAGTCCAGTTAAATTTACTATTTAAAATGTTAATTTGCCTCTTTGGCCAGTCCTGTTCACAACTGAACTTGGGGACACGCAAGCCAAGAAGAAGACAACATTAATGAATCAGTAGATGAAGAAAAAGGACCAAAATAGTGGACACAATTGACCTAAATAGACCGCTGGTCGCCGTTTGATCAGGTCTGCTGGGATAGAGAAACATTATGAAAAATGCCACTATTATATCTCTACATATATATACACGGAAGGGGACGTGACGATCTCTCATCCTCTCGGTCTGTGCTGATGAACGTTATTAGGCTCACAGGGTCCATAGCCTATCCTATTGCGCGTCGCTTAGCGAGTACAGGTTTGGTTGAGGCATGCAGCCTTTTCCCCTCCTGTCCCGGTCAACGATCAGCGCACAATGTCAATTATCATTTAATTATTCCTACACGCACTTAACAAATATCGCCTGTCATTAATGGCTACTAGATTGTCGGCGTCTGGTATAACTAACAGTCACTTACTTAATTACACAAAATGGAATAAACGGGAATTCTATGGTCCACCATCAGTCGCGTTTAGTGTATTAATTAGTCAACTAAACGTCTCTTCTTGTGTGAAAGCGGGTGATGGAATTACATTAAACTGAATAACTGGTAAAAAAATAGCTACGCGTTTTTTTATTTCACTAGTTCTAACGCTAAGAAATCACAGTGAATTATAATGGTAAAACTTAACACATTAAATCACGTAAATGCTAATTTCTATTACCAGAAAATCCGAATGAAATCCCCACAAAGGCTATTAATACACCTTCCACAATGGTTCTAGACGACGTGTTTAGACTATCAAAAATTCTGAGCAACAACTGATAACTGGTTTGAGAAGACGCAGTTTATATACATTATTGTTATCTGCTCTCTAGAGGATGCTAATTTTCACACTATTGGGCATAGCAGAAAAAATCAGGAAACTACGTTTTTCCCAGATAAAGGTTTTTACGGTCGCTCTGTTCTGGCGTTGCTAATCGACAACAAAGACTGAAAACCGTGTAATAAGTGTCCGTAGATTTAGCCCGCTTCTGGAGATCAAAGGTTTATTCCCCCTGTATAGTACGAACATCAGAGGATCCTTCGGGAAAATATTTTTGCCCGATCGTCTCGCTTCAAAGATCCACGGTGTGTTTCCACGTGCATCTGTCTAATATTCTTGATGATTGGCAGATCAGCTCGCGTGAGAACTCAGGTAAACAGACCCGGCAGTTCGCTCCCAGTTATGACTCGCAGGACGCGGAAGTTGGTAAATACTCCGTTTGTTTACGTCTCAGGGAAAAAATGCGTGGATTAAAAATGAGTATGAACGCCAGGCTTGTAAGTTGCATGTGATTTGCTAGCGAATCATAGACCGTTAACTGGATTTCAGGGCGTGTCGGATACTGTAAGCTGTATTTCCATTATTTACGTTACACTCAGCCTGATGCAACATAACTTTCGAGGAGGGTAAAGAGTATTATCCAGAATCAGATACAGAACAGAAACAAATGGAATGTAGAACATCCAGGTCACACACATAATGATGCTTACTACAAGCTCAACAGAAGAGAACAAGTGGTAATCTTCAGATTCCGCACTGGCCACAACATATTGAGATACGATCTATTCACAAGCTAAAGATAGGAACTACCGAATCAGTGTAACTGTAGCACGATAAAATGACTGCCGAACATATGGCTTCAAAGTTGCCCCTTATATGCGGAAGAAATCACAGAACTAACCCGAAAGCGCATATGACCGACGCAGCTCCTTTCGTGGAGAAAGCTTTACGTGGGGTTCAAATAGCCTCAAACTGACTTACTCTGCTTTCTTAGAGAAAAACAATCAAGTAAAGGACGACCAGTCTGAAGAGTGAATGAAGGAAGAGAAGATGAAAGAAGAAGATAGCATTGAATATATAGTTTTTTTTAAAGTAATTAGTTTAACGGAATCACCAGGACAAAAGATATGCTGATTAAAGTAATTAAGTCAGCAGGTTAAAACTTGCAGATAACGTTAATGCAAAAATTATTCGCTCTTTCAAGCTATTTTTGAAAGTTTTTATTTTCTTTCTATTATTTTTTATTTTGATTTTGTTTAAAGCAGTCTGTTTATTGGTTTATTATTGGCTATATAACAGCTTTAGTCACTCTTTTCGACGTCATCCTTTTCTGCAAAACTTTCATAGTGATTGTACCATCTAAGGTTCTGATCGAGAAGGAATAGATTTCCTTGCCATATAGTCGACTTCCCATTAAAATGTCTTGAGTAAATCTTCTTTCCATTTTTTCTGAAACTATCCTTTACTTTCATCAACTACCTCAGCTTCGTTGGGCTCGCTAAAGCGGATTAGGGCTACAACGCCATAATTTTTTTAATTAATTTAATTATCAGTTGTCTTGGAAAGTAGTATTGGATCACACTAGTGAAATTGAAAAAGACAAAGACAGACCAGACAAATAAAAGAAGAACAAGCAGATTTTTGACAATATTGGTCATGTGTACCCAACCAGAACACCCACATTGTTTTGAACTATGAGAAGGCCTGCGCCAGCTTAACGACAGAAAATCACTTTGTAAACTGATGAAGCTTTAGGAAATGCCCCATAAGTTCATTTACCTAATAAGGTTATATTAAAATGTAAAATGCAGAATTCTAACATGAAGAAATAATTTACATAACCATATGGGTGTAAGAACCAGAATGCTGCAGATGGATTCTCTCTTATCAATATGCCTCATATTATTGGCTATTTACTGGATTATCAAAACAACCACATCGACTGCCAGAATATAAATGAATGCATTACGACTAATGATCGATGACGCTAGATTATACTGATGACCTTGCTGTAACATCCTTTATTTCGTTGTAACAGTATGTTTCCGGGGGGCCAATAATGTAAAAGGCTCATACTTGGGCCATCATAAAATGTAACACGCTGTTGCTTGATTGGTAGGTATAATG
The DNA here is from genome assembly GCA_024509875.1 of Oreohelix idahoensis. Lineage (NCBI taxonomy): Eukaryota > Metazoa > Mollusca > Gastropoda > Stylommatophora > Oreohelicidae > Oreohelix > Oreohelix idahoensis. The sequence goes on from JAMPIV010018972.1 coordinate 34,129, forward strand.
TAGAAGCGTAAATGTTGGTCATATACCATAAATGTAGAGTATAAATGTCGCTGGATGAGTGAGAACATCTGTCAATCTATCAAGGTGAGAAGCTGCTGTACAATATTTTCTTGTAACTCAAACGCCACACAGGCTATCATAAATATTGTAGGCCCCCTGGTTGGCCGCCATTAATGTTGCATTCATTTCTTGACTTCAAAGTGTTGATGTGGTATACGTAGTGGTGCGTGAGTAGACATCAAAGAGTGCGAATGGGTGTGTAAATGTTTGTGGAAGACAGGCAAGCTACATGACAACACATCTCTTGCACCACAATGTTAGAAAATTTATGGAGCTTGCTAACACCTCTGACGTTTTCAAGACTTTAATACAGTACGACTACAAGGTACGCCGACATGCAATATAAATAGTCATTTGACAAAAACTCAGGGGACATCGTAAAAACATGACAACCGTTCAGTACAGTTTGCATCAAACAGTTCATCAGTAAGCCTGTGCATATATGATGCTGACCTCAATATATCTCTCTTTCTTCAGCTACAACAAAAAAAATACCCCGCATTGCCAGCGGGTCTTCCAATATGATGAGCTTAGTTCCGGCGTCTCTACTCTGACACCTCAGCAAGTCAGATACATTTTCTAGTATACAGCAGGCACGCGAACTATATTGGCGGGGCCCCTAAATACAATGGCCTCTGTGGTATTCCTTTAGCAAACAAGGTGAGTCAGAACCTGTGTCCAAGATGATACCGCCGAAATAGCGGGATTCAACGAATATAAAGTTCTTCGGGCATTCACCGACCCCGATACATACAATGACAGCATGAAAATCGTGAGCTCAAATTCTAGTATTCTCATTGGACTCATTCCCGGCCCAGGGAAAAGTCCACAAAGCTGGTAACAAATGTTATTCCATGATTCTGGCAACTAGAGAAAAAATGATTTGAAGGATAATTTACCCTTGGACATTCTCTTGATCAGAATAAACACCAAAGAACTCACTCGCCTCCTAGGAGGCATAGAATACAACATGGGGAAATAATCTCTAGACATTCTTGGTCACACACAGCAGAGGACTTTCCTTCCCCCGGCATAAAGCCAGATCGAAGACGCCCACCACGTCTTGAACGTTTTGAAAACCACATGACTCGTCTCCTTAACAAAAATGTCTTTCTTAACGCGCTCCACAAAACTTGCGCATTGCGTCGTAAGACGCAAAGACCCCTGAGCTAGACTCAGGTGTGGGCGATCTGAAAACATTCTAGGAAAAGCTGACCATTCAAGCCATATATTGTCAGGTAACAAGACATCGGTTCTTAAAATTAGACCGCTTGGTTAAAAAACAAGTGGGGATAACAACCACTTGTTGACTTCAACCCAAGTAAAAAATGAGTAACTCCCCTTTGATCAAGATCTAACAAATAATGTCTCCAAACTTGAAACAGGTAACCTTTAAACAGGTTATAAACTCAGCGAAACTGTCCGCAACACATTTTGCTTATACCCAATACCCGAAATCTAATGCAAGACAGTATAAGAATCATCATCTAAATACATAATTGCCGCCGTACAGTACTTGGTCGGTCGGTTGTTTGGTGGGTCGGTCGGTCAGTCACATTTTGCACACCGTCATTTGCGCACTTTTTTCTATTTTCGAGGGAGTGCATTAACTTTCAACCACAGCTAAGGGGGTGCAACTGTGGTTGAAAGCTAGACAATAATTGTATTGCTTCCCTTTATATGTACTCTCGCGTGCCCAATGAAGGTGTGCTTGATGAACAGTTTGATAATGGAAATGTAAGCCAACAACACGATTTGATAAACAGTACATGAATTGGAGTTTCGTCAAACTTCAAACATTGTTCTCAGAGGCAGTAAAGTCGACCAAGGCATCTTAGAGGCGGGTAAGTCGACCAGGGCAAGATTTTAAAAGATGGCACGAACAATTTACGAGACATGCTGTCATAAAAGAAATGTTAGTTATTTAGTAAATTTAACGCGGTCCATTTATAGACTAGTTATCTACTGCTCTACATGTCATTTAGGTTGGGTTGCTCATGTCTTCATATTTAATAGATCTATATAACTTTCACTACAAATTTCTAAAGACGGTCGTCTGCAATGAAATGACCACAGTAGTGATAACGGTAAGTCTGTAATACATGTAACAGAAATAACACACAATAATTGAAAACCTTCCAATTTTGGCGGGTTGTTGCTAGTTGTGGATGAGAAGTCACTGTAATTTGGGTATGAAAATGCACCAACAAAAGTAAACAAGATTATGAGAATAAATGTGGCCTTGGCCTATCCAGTCTGCACTTGAAGAAAACCCGACCTTCAAGATATGGACTCATGCATAAATCTTGGCAGCATAGTTGGAGCAACATATCAGTATAATATCAAAATAAGAATGTAGACATCTAAAGAAGTTTCGCTGCACTGGAAAATACATAGAAATCAAAATCAAATCAAATCACCATAAAGTCTAAAATAAAAAATAAGAATTGTCGAATAGAATGTCAACGCAATCCTACTCAATGGCTCTGAAAATATGGAGCATAGGAAAAACGGTAACCAAGAAATTACAGACTTTCATAAAAAAGGGTGTGTTGGGAGGTGCTTTGGGGTGCACCAATTTTAACTTTTTTAATCGTGTTGTTTTGTACACCCACCATCAGTTCCCAAGGTCCTGGCGCAGAATAAAGGATTAAAATTGTATTTACAGGTTATCCAACAATATGGCGCTGATGGAAAAGGACCACATAAGTACCGTACCACTGGAAAAGAGAGATTTTTAAAAAATACTGAAAAATTGGATAGGACATATACTGAAGAAAACTGAAAGTAGCATTACAAAGCAGCTCTTTTTCTGGAACAATCATGACAAAAGAAATAGAGGGAGACATAATAATGTTCGGAGAAGTTAATTGGAGACAGACATATAAAAGACAAAGAAAATGAGGAAAGAGCTTGAACGAAAGGCACAAGATAGAAGAGCTTGGCATGACCTGAATGAAGGCACATATTCCACAGGGAGCTAAAAGGTAACAAACTTGATGACTCCTTAACAACTATATAATGCGATCCTTGCTCATTAAACCAAGAAAAAACCGCGATGTTTTCCACCTACTTTCCTAGACATGTGGTATTGCCCTAAACGTCTTAAGATGCTCCGCCATGACATTATAATAGCCAATGGAAGACGAAAAGATGAACCACGTGTTAACGGCAGTCTTTAAGAAGATAGCGTCGTTAGGGTTAATGGGAACGGGCCTGTCTTCAATTATGTTTTATGGCAAGGGCAAAGTCAAGGTTTGAATCCGGTTCGGGGCGTTTAGCAGAAGTGGTCAAGGTCACCATCGAATTTGTTAATCTTGTTTTCAGAAGTTGTTTCTTTTCTTCCTTCTCATTTTCATCTTCTTCCTCCCCCTTCTCCTGTTATTATTTTTTGTATTTTTTTCATTTTCGTCCTCACAATCTTCTTCTTTGCCATCTACTTCTTTATCTTCTGTCGTCTACTTCTTTTCTTTATATATTTCTTCATTCGTCACGAAATCTTCTTTTTCTTGTTCCGCCGTCTTCTTCGAATTTAAAAAAAAAAAAACTTGCCTTGCTAATTTCCTAAAAACATTCTTAGATTCTGTTTTCTTGCTCCTTCAGCTTCCATCCATCTACTTTCATCATTTTCTACTTTCCATTTGTCTCTTCATCCACCTCTCATTCGTTTTCGCTCTTTTCTTCATCTTCAAACATTTTAACAAAAAGTCTTTTAAAATTCATTTTCTTTTCTGATTGTTGTAATCCCTCCTCCTGTGTTCTATATTTTTTCTTCTTTTTAAATTATCCTTCTCCTCCTCATTGATCGCCCTCTTTTTTTATAACGTTATGCCTGCCATGAGAGGAGGATGTTCTTTCGCGCTGTTATATTTACACTAAGCTGGTTCTACTCTTCTGTTTTGTCCTATTACAAACGACGAAACAAGAGGAAGCACGTTATGACCGTCATCAGTAACCATTCCTGGAAAAAACTCTACTGAGATACCAAGAACCTCAAGTTGACCACTGCTTTCAATGAACATATCCAAGTTGACCACTGCTTTCAATGAACATATCCAAGTTGACGTCTGAACGTGTAGGAAGAAGAATATTGTTTGTATGAACATTTTTTTTCTTCTCATTCTTCGTTTCTTACCTCGTATCTTCTGTAATAACATGGAAGGGTTGTATTTCCTGTCTCATTGTTTGACAAGAGTGTTCGTCCTGTCCTTATTAAGGCTTATAATCTTGTTAGCTAACCTCTTTAAACTTCATGATATTTCAAGAAATGTTTTAAATTGTTATTCTTCTTCGTACACTTTCAGACGACAACTTGAATAAGTTTAAAGAAAGCTGTGGTTAGTTAGTTTGTTGTTTTTTTTTTTTTGGTTCCGTTTTTGCCTTCTTGGGACGAGGCGCGTTCCTTTCAACCTATTTGGTTATATCAGAGCGCATTTACCATCCAAAAAACCTGTCAACCCTGTTGACTGCTTAACCCGATTCAGCGTTGATAGATATAAGTCCTGAAAAGGGACTAACATTATCTATCTGCTAGCACTTTAACCCCTAAAAAAGGAAATCGCCAGCTACGCCAACGCCACGAGCTGTGTTCGGTGGTCAGTCTGAGGTTGTAAGTAATCTATATAGAGTTTGTCATCAGGATTGCTACTGGTGACGGGCTAAATGTGCTGTCCTCTCTGTTCTTACATATATTGGGCACGTTTTGAGGCAGATGTTCAGCAGTCCCATTTTATCGGTGCCAGTTACCACGCAGCAGTAAGTTTCTTGTCTTTTAGATTGTTATTCAATAGGTTAGTATCTCAATCTGTTGTGGCCTTTGCTGGAGTTTCTGAATATAGCCTCATAGTTCACTTTTGTTTTTATTCATCTTACCTGCCCGTGTTATAAGTAAACTAATTTTCTACACCAAAAGAATTCAGTTTTTGGTTTTCTTTTTTCACTTTCTTTCAGATCTCATGTATTTTTATTACATATGTGTAAAAATGACATCATGCCAAACCACACTTTTCTTTCTCAATGTCAAATGTAATAAATGCTCCTCGGCTTAGAATCAGTGATTCATCAATGGAATCAATGCAGCAGGCATAATATCATTACCAACAAGCAGTAATGGAGTAACGAATCATATCGAAGGGTGGAAGCTTCGCAATAATGACAAAAATGCAGGAACTTTGTGGATCCGTGATTGAAATGCGTTTGCAATGAAAATGGTGCCGTTTGTCAAAGTAAATAGTTTCATTTATAAATGAAGAAGAAAGTAAACTCCCATGCATTGAAAAAGCACGCTGGATATACAATTACATCGCTGTATACACTATATACAAAAACGAGTAAGTCACCGACCAAAACAGACGGGGAGACAACTATTATCTGCGCTTTTTATGCTGTATGTCCTCATGGACGGTATTAAATTCTTACCTGGTGATCATTCCACATCACACCAACCCCCCATTGGTACATCACAAGCATATACCCTATAGGAACGGCGTCAAAAATGACATAAAACCAACTCAAACGTATAAATACCACTAACCATATGGACATATAATTAACCTACTAATTCATAGCTGCATGCATCACAACTCCCCCCCCTTAGTACCTAATGTATGGATATCCCCTCCTTTTAGAATAAATCCTTTCCTTGGCCTACCTATTATAAAAAATGACCAAACATTAAAACCTCAAATATCTTCTGTTTCCAAATCCCATCTCCCAAATATTTATCAAAGTTCATATCCACTTGAACTTTTCAACACCAAATCCCGCCCAATTATTGCAACATCAACGAACCATTCATGTACCATATTGCTACATAAGAGACTTTATTCACTCACCCAAACCAACCCCATAAACCACAAATAGATTAAAGTTCAAGAAATTTACCATCCCAAAATCTCAAACATCCGTTGATATTAAGGGATCTGGGACCTCAAACTAACGAATTCATTCAATTGGCTCCACAAAGTTATTGCACAGTGAAACATGTCATTACAAGTTTTGTCCAAAATTCCAGATCTACTCTAACGGAACATTGACGTTGACGATAAGGCAATTCTCTAATAATGCGAACTTGGTATATAATTCAAGTCTACTTGTAATAGAATATGGTCACAGGTAATCTATACATTTCCTCCAACATTTCAATCAACCCCAATCTCCAAAATTTCGATCACATCTTCCCAACTTTTTATATAAAATCCATTAAATTTTCAGCTTTCAAGGCCGATCAGGAAGTATACGTCAGAATATATTTCAATGACAAATAAATGGTTTAGCCTTTTATATTTGCGCGCCATTTTGAATACTTCTCAGTTCTCTCATTTTTTATATTTTTAATAAAAACCCATGGGGAGGGGGGGGAAGGGAGAAAAGTAATTCCTGATCGCATGGCTTTCGCCCATTAGGTCTCAGCGGTTTTCCCTCTTTGAAATCTCCTCACATTGCATGTCAGCTTTTATAGGTTCTGAGAACAGTGTATACAACATTCGGGGTGGATATGGACATGTAATCCGTTTATTTTGTTTTTACGGTAGAAAAGTATAACCCGTCAAAATGCATAACGGATAATAATTAGTTGTGCTCCTTTCGGCTGTCATGCCCTGATGACGTCACTAATTAATCAGTGGGTAATTTCAATGGTCGATGCATCATTTTATAAAAAAATGTAATGGCCGGCCTGCTGTTTTAGTTGGTGTTCAGATTTATACTCCTAAAGTCGCGCAATGTCGCCGTTTTAGGATTTCTTCCCGAAAATGGTGCGGTGTGACAATTATTTCAAGCCGCGAGCACTTCGTTTTAGTAATGTTGTTTCAATTTCTTTTTCCCCGAAAGCAGTTTGCGGCGTCTACTTTTATGTATTATCCCGAAAAGCTAGGTGGGAATTTTCATTTTTGTTTACAGACGTTTCAGTAAAGACAATTTAGTATATAGGCGAAATGTCGCCATTAATAAAATACTTAACTCTTATTTTGCCGTGCATAAGGATAATGAGAGTTCGCTGGAGTAGACTTGTCATGGAAGGCAAGCAAAATTTTCTACCTTTGTAGAATTTTTATCTTGAATTCATATTAATGTCCCTTTACATGGTAATAAATTGCAGCTGTACAAACCACGTGATGTTGAAAACAAATAAGCTACTCGTTACCTACCTCTTGCACATAGAGTTGCATAAAGTGTAATCTGTGTTGTGTTGGCACAGATTTCAAGAAATCTTCCAATACAAAGGTGGCTCCATGCTCCTTTAAGGTGCATAGCACGAGAGTAAATGAATCATTGGAAACATAATTATAATATATCTATATCCTTACAGCAAATATAGAGTTAGAAGGGACAGACAGTCATGTATAAAATAGAGGATACAAGAGGAAAACAGGAGCTTTCAATTGCATTGGGGCCAAAGGAGGATAGGCCTTCAACAAACACATGCCAAGTCCTCCTGTCACGTGCCATCATCTCAAGTTCTTTCCATGTTCTCCTCATCATTTTCACCTCTGTTTCCAACTCTCTTCTCCATGTACTTCTTGGTCTTCCTCTGCCTCTCTTGCCCTGGGGGTTCCAGAACAAGGACTGCCTTGTAATGCTATCAACAGGTTTCCTCAGTGTGTGTGTCCTATCCATCGCCATCGTCTTCTTCTCATCTCTTGTTCCACTGGCACTTGTCTAGTTCTTGTCATCAGTTCCACGTTGGTAACCTTGTCATACCATTTTAATCCCTCTATTCTACGCAAGCACCCATTTATGAAAGTCTGTTGCTTTTTGGTTGTTGTCTTTGTTGTTCTCCATGTCTCAGAGCCATACAATAGGACTGACTTCACATTTGAGTTGAAGATTCTTATTTTCGTGTTGGATCCGATTTCTCTGGATCTCAATATATTTCCCGAATGCAATGAAAGCTCCTCTTGCTTTTTGTATTCTTATTTTGATATCACTGTCTGTCCCTCCAACTTTGTCTATATTGCTGCCAAGATATGTGTACGATTCTACATCTTGTTATTGGTGCTTTCTTCAAGTTCAACCCCTGTGTATCATTACCTGCATTTTATTCTCACTTATCTTTGTCTTTTTCCCTGTGTTTACGGGGCCGGAAAGGAGAGCAAAGAATAGTAACACTGTTTCCCCCTGCCAAGCATGTCGGTAGAAAGGGACTAAGGAGGGTTGGGCATGGGAACTGGTTTACCGGCATCCTGTGTAAAAATTGATTAAACCACAAAAAAATCTTAAACAAACATGGACAAGTCAATTAAAGAAAATAAAAATTCAGCCATCCAAGACAGGGGGAAGGTCCTCTCGCGTGGGAGGCGTTATGATGGCAACACAGAGAAAGCCGAAAGGAGAGTGTTTGTGTTGACTGACTAACCTTCTTTCTTCTGGGGATAACTATTCCAGATTTGGCACCTGGAATGTTTCGGACATTTAACGAACAAGGGAAAGTGGCCCACAGAGTAGCAGGCAAGAGATGAGGGAATATAAAAAATCGAGGTTCTGGGCTGACTGTGGAATCAACAAGGTGGAAGGGGGGGTTAGACAGGAAGAAAACACATCCACAGGTGAAATTGGTGCTGTCTCAGGACCAGGAAGACGAAAGTTCACACCACAG
>JAMPIV010018973.1:0-82541 GCA_024509875.1 Oreohelix idahoensis
TCAAGATAGCGACCAGTGTTGTTTCTCACGAATACGGTGAAGCAAGCGAGCAGAGGAGACTGTTTCCTGCCGCCCACACAGAAGTTAAGATTCGTTGGCCAGAGCAGCTCAATCTTGTGTACCCTCCCCCCCCCTCTAAAATTGACTGTATATTAAATGAAGAGGGACAATTATTTGTTTCAAATGACAGGAACTGTGAACTTTTCCAATACTATTTCCACCAGAAACAAACACTTGAAGTCATGATGACCAACAACCACCTAGCTTGAAAAAGCCAGTATTACCTCATAGTACTACATCACAACTTACACACATATTGTAATATTAATAATATATGTCAATACAAAGATCATATCTATAAATTGTGTACATACAACTTGTAATTACATTTGATTGTGATTCCTGGTTCACTTTGTAGTTGAATCAGGATATCTATTATTGAAAGGAATTAATACATATTTTAAAAGTTACACTTGACTCCTTAAGATAGTCTTATAGAGTGTTCTATGTATGTGAGTGTCACAGTGTTGTAATGTATTGTGGATTAAACTAAATTGTTTTTCTGTCTGTTGGTTGTTGTGAACATACACTTCATCACTATCATACCCTAGACATTCAACGTAGTCATCACAATATTCCAGAATAATTCTGATTGAGGTCTAAATGTGGTAGCAAAGTAAGGTCATCTGTAATACACCACACTTATTAGATACAGATACCTTCACAGCTGATCTCAGCCAGTACACTAAGTCCCCTATAAATATTTATATCATCCCACTTTACCACAGGCTGACACTCCTGTCTATGTAAAAAAAAAAATTGAAGTTACGGAAACAACAACGGATAAACAAACTTTGCTGCGGGACAGACATCCGGAGTCTGAGGCTCGTATGACTGTCAGTGGTGAAAGCCGAAAGGAAGCCACTGACATGAGAACGGATGTCCTGGCCGCAAAACATGATACAAGAATAGGATTTTGGAATGTCATGACAATGAATGAGATGGGTAAACTAAAACAGGTCACGGCAGAAATGAGAAACTATAGGTTACACATTCTAGGGATAAGCGAGAGCAGATGGACAGGGGCAGGAAAAGTTAAAACAGCAACAGGAGAAACAGTACTTTACTCTGGAAGAGAGGATGGACAGCACAATGAAGGTGTAGCCATTATTCTACAGAAAGGAATAGAAAGGACATTACTGGAATGGAAACCCATCAACAACAGACTGATAAGATTAAGATTGAGAGGTAGAATCACCAATTCTACAGTAATACAATGCTACGCACCAACGAATGACAGTGATGAAGAAATCAAGGATGAATTCTAACAACTGCAGAAAGAAATGGAAGACACACCTAGATATGATCTTATTATAGTAATGGGAGACCTCAATGCGAAAGTTGGTACACACAATACATATAATGAAAGAGTAATGGGGAAATGCGGCAGCGGAACAGCAAACGAAAATGGGGATAAATTAATAAGTTTCTGTAGTATTAACAATCTTGTCATTGGAGGAACACTTTTCCCACATAAAGAAATTCACAAATTAACATGGGTATCACCAAATGGTTGGGACAGAAACCAGATAGACCACATCATGATTAACGGTAGATGGAGACATGCATTACAAGATGTGAAGGTAAGAAGATGTGGAGATGCGGGAAGTGATCACCATTTAGTAGTAGCAAAACTGAAAGTGAAACTAAGAAGGGCTGGACCAACTGTAACTACACAGAAAAGGTTTGACATCAGCAAATTGAAAGACCCCCTTACCAGAAAAGCTTTTGCGGCTGACATAAAGAAACGATATAAATTTGCAAAAAGTCAGGAAAAGACATTGACTGATGATATAGACCAGAAATTCAACACCATTTCAACAATATATAAGGAAAGCAGCAAATCATGCTTGGGATTCCAGGAAAGGAAGAAGCAAGACTGGATAACACCAGAAACATTAAACACCATAACACTGAGAAAAACAGAAGCGAAGTCCCCCAGGTTAAAGCAACTATATAGCAAACAGTACAGTCAGCAGGACAAAGAAGTTAAACGCTAAACCCGAGCCAACAAAAGGAATTTCCTAGACGATCTTGCAAGACAGGCAGAAGAGGCAGCACTGAGAAATGAACAAAGCACAGTATACAAAATAACTAAATTCATCCGCGGAAAACGAGGTGCAAACAACATTACATTAGTAAGAGATAAGCAAGAAAATCTCATCACGACAGCAGAGAGACAGGAAACAAGATGGGCAGAGCACTTCAGAGAAACTCTGAACAAGGAACCACCAGAGACACAATTGAATGTTCTTGAGGCTGAAAACGATCTAGATGTAAATATACAGACATTCCACGAAAAGAAGAAATCATCACAGCAATCAAAGGGTTAAAGAACAAAAAAGCTCCTGGCCATGATAACTTAAATGCAGCCTGGGCTAGCAGCAGAACTATTAGAACCACTATTTGCACAAGTCTGGAAAATGGGGACAACACCATCAGAGTGGAACAAAGGAATAATTGTCAAATTACCCAAGAAGGGAGATCTTGCAGACTGCAATAATTGGAGAGGAATCACTCTTCTCTCAGTTCCCAGCAAAATACTAGGCAGGATAATTATACAGAGAATTTCAAAAGCAGTAGACCACAAACTGAGGAAAGAACAAGCAGGATTTAGAAAGAACAGAAGATGTGTAGATCATATATTCACTCTCAGGAACATTATAGAGCAGTGCTCAGAATGGCAAAGACAGCGATATATTAATTTTGTTGATTTTGAAAAGGCTTTTGACAGCATACATAGAGACAGTTTATGGAAAATACTGAGGGCTTATGGAATTCCAAGCTGCATAGTGTCAATCATAAAAAGCCTCTATGCCAACTTTACATGTAGTGTTGGGCAGAGCAACCTAACCTTTGAGGTGAAGACAGGAGTACGACAGGGATGCCTCTTATCAACCACTCTATTTTTAACAGTCATAGACTGGGTGATGCGCCAGACAACAGAGGGCAGTCCAAGAGGAATAAGATGGACTACATTTTCTACATTGGAAGATCTGGAACATGCAGATGACATTGCACTACTAGCACATTCACATCAACACATCCAGGAAAAAATGGATAGACTTAAAAAGTTTAGCCAGCAGGTGGGCTTGAACATCAACCTAAAGAAGACAGAGGTCATGACGCTCAATGTGAGCAACCCTGAGCCCATATCAGTAAGGAATCAGCAACTAGTACAGACAGACACCTTCACATACCTAGGATGCATAGTAACACCAGATGGCGGGGCAGGCAAAGACATCAACATCAGAATGAATAAGGCAAGAACAGCCTTATTTAGCCTAAACAAGATCTGGAAGTCCTCTCAATACAGCACAAGCACAAAATTAAGATTATATCAGAGCTGTGTGCTTTCTGTGCTTTTCTATGGTGCGGAATGCTGCAGAGTTACAGAGAAGGAAATGTCGAAATTGTCCTCTTTTCACACAACATGCCTAAGAAAAAGTCACCGAATCTTTTGGCCGAATACCATCACCAACCAAGATCTGCTTACTCGGAGCAAGCAAGAGGACATGCACACCATCATAGCTGGCAGACGCTGGAGCTGGGTTGGCCATGTCCTCTGAAGAGACCCCGATGCCATCACAAGAACAGCTATGCTTTGGACCCCTGAAGGAAAACGAAAGAGAGGCCGACCAAAAACAACCTGGCGGAGGACTGTGGAGGCTGAGATGCAAAGAATGAACCAGAGTTGGGGCACTGTGCGAAGGATGGCCACCGACTGAGCAAAGTGGAATCAATTTGTTGTTGCCCTACAAGACGCCACTAGGCGTGATGGCCACTGACAGCTTTGACGGTCGGCGGCTAAGGATCAAAGAAGAAGAAGCACAGAAATAAGATTAAATGATGACAGGATCACAACTCAGATACTTATTGTTTCGGTTTTAAAATAAGTGAAGACCTGCTTTAAAAAGCAAAGGCCGCATGTCTCAATTATAATGCAGCCCACTGTAGGCCTAATTGAAAATATTTTTACATGAATTAACTTTTTTGATACATTTTTTTGGGGTATTTGTACAGGTTTTTGGATTTTGTGTACAGGTATTTTCATCTCTGAGGGGTGGTATGTACCCTCTAGGATTCTGAAACCTAACCTTAACCCCTTATTACTACTACTCTTAATTCTTTTTAATGTTGTATTGATCTGAGTGACTTATTTGACCGCCGGATCGGCATACTAGGCTATTTGGAGAAATCATACACACCCCTCTGGACTTCGCTTCAACCCCCTAATGCTAAAGATGTAGACGACTTAATAAGCAGCCGTATCAACAGACATTTGGGTGAAATCGGACACACATCAACCTATTTTAGAATTAGCACACAAGTGAAGAAAAAAAAACATGAAAGACGAAATGTTATTCACAAATCATTAAGCACGAGCTACTTTAATTTTGAAAAGGCAGCCTGGCAGAGAATAAATCCTTTAAGGTTGAAATGAAGAACAGTGGGTCGCGTTCTTTGATGCCATTCAAATAAGTCGTCCATATCAGTTGGTTTAGGATTAAAGTTAGGGTGTAAGATTCGGTTTTGGATTCCTAAATCTAGCACGTAGGCCTAACCCTTATTACTGCGTCTCTTAATTCTTTTTTTTAGGCCGCGTCGAACACACGACTCACAGTTATTCATGTCAACCTACATTTAATAGGGAGCAATTAAAATCCTCTCTAACGGCTTGAAACTACGAGAAATATTTTCAAATGTTATGTAATGCAACACACATTTAAATTAATAGACCAAAATGCACTAGTGAGAACAAGTAGGCTACTGTGAAGTATCCAGCGCATGAAAAATTAAACGAAACTGGCAGTTTGGTTAGCTAGCAGCCTTTCATACTGGTTCTATCTCTCACCTATTTGATAAGGGAGGATGCAAGAGATTAAACAGCTAGCATAAGCTAGAACTGGAAAAACAGTTCGTACTTGCTCTTCCTGGTTTTCAGGATTTTCTAGAAATCGCGCCTCGTTCTCGCTAACTTTTGCAAATAGACAAGGTCAAGGACGTACCGAAGTTTTGACATACAGTGTTTTGGACGGTATTTCAATCTTCAGAGGCGTACTAACTGTGGTGCAAAAGGGGGAGGGAGGGGGGTCCGCCCCGGATGAAATCCAGAAAGGGGGTGTCATCGGAAACTATTAAATACTGTTAAATAATTTAAATATATACTAACAAATTTATTATTTTTTTTGGTTCTTGTGTCTTTATTCACCGGCAGATGTAATTGTTGAAATTTCGAACCCAAACCGAGCACCGTACTTTTTCTTACATTTTTTTTCTTAAATTCTAGCGAAAAATCTAACACCGTCTCCGCGCGGCAAATCTCTCTCACAGTCCGCCAAGATTGTGCGCTCTCTCTTTCACTGCGGCAATGTACTTGTGCGCTCTCTCTTTCACTACGGCAATGTACTTGTGCGCTATCTTTCACTACGGCAATGTACTTGTGCGCTATCTCTTTCTCCACGGCAATGTACTTGTGCGCTCTCTCTTTCACTACGGCAATGTACTTGTGCGCTCTCTCTTTCACTACGGCAATTTATCCATCCGGTTGTGTGGCAGGACATCAAAGGGATTATTTGTCTGGTTGGGTGATGGTGGTGGTAAGAGTCTCTCTTCTGCAATGGCGTATCCTGGTAATGCGAGCTAGGCGTGCTGCTACTTAAAAAAGAATATGTACGCCTACTATTTAACTTCTTCCCCTCTTAATTTAAAAACCAACTATATTCAATTACGCAACGATAGTTATTAGGGGTATATGTCAATTATCTCCGAAATACTAATTAACTTACAACTTGAAACTCACTGTCACTGTAATAATCTGCATTCCCGGCAACTAACAAAAATTAATCACAAAAAACACTGGACGGACACAGCCGACTTTTACGACTCGAGAGCTGCAAGACCACCGCACGCATGTTCGTATTGTATTGACGTATCTGGCTATGACCCCGATCCACACAAACCAATCTTCATTCGTGAATCCGAACGGTGCAGCACGCATTGTGATGGAATTAGCCGAGAAACTTCGGGCGATTGTAACCAACCAATAAAAACTGCACTATAAAACGCGTCTGGGAAACTGAAACTAGATATACTCGTAGATTCTATGCGGGAAAATCCGTTATCCTGATGCGTGCGGTCCGAAAGCAGAACTTTAGAAGAGAAATATTTTATAGAATAATAAATTAAATTTTTATTTTCCTTCGGGCATAGGTGTGCGCAGCACGCACAGCACACATAGAGAATACGCCACTGCTCTTCTGTGAATTGAAGTGACGTGGATTTGTAGCAATGTAACTTATATGGTCCTGTGTAGGGAATGAAACAGCTCGATCGTTCTGTGATCTACATCGATTCGAAGTGTATGATATTTTGCGAAGGTTGCTTACTCTACATTTTTGCAACCTGGGTTGATCTTGTATAACTAGGTTTACAGTGTTCCTCGTGGGGCTACGTTTTTCCTTAGGAGACTGTGTATTCCGATAGGCTTCTAAAATGATCTCTTGATCAACCATATCTGGGTATTTAAACTGATAATCGATTTCTGGTTGTCTTCGTGTTCGATATTTGCGGGTGTTCTGATAATATTCTGTGCCATCCGTGTATACCATTTCTCTTTTCGGTGCTTCCATGTATCCTCCGGTCAATTGTTTAGCTTGTTTTGAACTCTCCGTATTTCTCCATGAGGGTATCAGTAAAAAATATGTTGGCCTTGTAAAAAGACACAGTACCTTATTAAAGACCATAACAGAAGGCGGAGTTAAAGGCAAACGTGCAAGAGGAAGACAGCGCTATTAGTGGAAATGTAACATCAAGAGATGGACAAGAAAGAGTCCATCACAATATCAAGAGTAAAAACAGAACACGCCTGAGATCCATTCCAGCCGATCTAAGATATTGATATGTCTGATGATGATGAATAGTCTTGTTGTCTCCCCCCCCCCCCCCCCTTTCCACCCCCCCCCCCCCCCCCCTTTTCCCCACCAAAATTTTTTTTTATTGACAATCATCTTAACAAGACAATTTCGAGAACAACACGTTAAATCGTTGAAAGTATTCAAAAAGAGACATGAAAATAGGTCGTATATCTTTATCATCACTGCCCTACAGATCGCAAAGGAGCATGATGATGATGATGATGATGATGATGATGAAAAAAAGGTAAAGGTAGTCGCATAGCAGATACTGCCGTAAGGGAGTGAAGTGTTAGAGACTTCACTATACTAGGTCCAGCATTGAGAGGTGGGGGTGACCAGTTCCTTTCATCGCTGCCTTTTCCTTCCCTAACTGAAGGGCAAAGTCAGGTACCCATTCACAGCTGGGACGACTGGAGCACGATGATACCGTGAATCGAACCCGGTAACTTAGCCGCAAGAGACCAGCGCTCTAACCACACTGTCAATCGGACACTCATTAAAAAAACATGATAACGGATACAAACAGAATGTTAAAAATATGAAGGGGGGAGGAAGAGATTTGTGACGTCGCGTAAGGGGGTGGCAAAAGTCTTTTTGTTGCGTGTAAAATGTGACAGCTCCATGGCCTTGACACTGCGATTGGATTTGCCGAACTGAAGAAAAAGTACGATGCTCCGTTTACCCTCAACATTTCAACAATTTTCATCGCTGGTGAATAAAGACACAAGAACCATTTTTTTTAAATTAATGAAGAAAAATATCCCGTTCAACCTCTGATGGGTTATAATTAGGATACATATTGTTTTCAATTCCAAATAATATATATTTTTTTAAAATAAAGTTTTGCCTCGTGTTGGCGAGGCGCGTCCCGTTCAACCTAGTCGGTTATATTAGGGCGCATATCCAAACACAAAAGACCCTTAGGTCTGAAGTTTATTAATCCCAAATAATATGAAAAACTGCCGATATGAGAAAGTGGCATCACATTTGTCAAATCATTGTAAATAGGGACAATCACAACTGTGCTTATACGTTAAATAAGTAAAAAAAAAAAAAAATAAACAAAATCAAGAAGAAACTCTGAACAAGAATAATATTAATAAAGTGGAGGGGTGTAAAGGCCTGGTGGTTCCCAGTTATATAGCTGACTTTAACAGATATTCAATTGACTTTCATCTGTTAAAAGTCATATGCATTGTAAGAACAGCATCAGACCTTCCAATTCCCAGCCACTATATATTAACATTTGTTTGTATTAAATATTGTTTGACTATATTTTGCAGTTCCCTAGGTCTGTCTATTCTTAACACCTCTTCTATATTTATAGGTAAGTTGGATGCTTGCAAATAATCTAATATTGGTATTCTCATTTGTTCATACCTCTTACATTTTAACAAGAAATGTTCTATATTATTGTCTTGAAGACATCCTGCACAGTAAGGTTCTTCTTTTCTGAAATAGTCTTTTCCCAGCTGTAGTCTGAGAAGTTTCTTATAACTGGGAATTTTCAATTCCCTAGATATCTGACATTTTCTTGTTGGAGCCTTGAACATCTTACATGCATGTCTTCCTTTCAGATTTTTATCCCACTCTGCTTTCCGTTCATCTGTTATTAAATCTTTAATTAAGCTCTTAATCTCTGATTTACTTATCCCTACATTTATTAGATTTTTATCAGATCTACCTTTCTTGGCTTCTTTATCTGCCTTTTCATTTCCTTCTATGCCAACATGTGAAGGTACCCAAGCAATTAAGACTGAACAACCTCTGGAATATAAGTATGTAGTAGCCAGAAATATCTCCTCTGCTATATCAGGTCTACTACATTCTCGTAAGTTTCTAAGTGCTTGAATTGTTGAAAGAGAGTCAGTTAAAACTTTTAGTTTTTTTCGGAGGGTTATTAGAGAATATTTCTAGTGCATATAGTATTGCCACCATCTCTGCAGTGAAAATGGATGCATTTTCCGTGATGCTATATTCTTTTGCCATTTTCCATATTGGAATATATATTCCTATCCCCAATTTGCCATCCTCTCCCTTGGATCCATCTGTGTACACAGTAATGCTGTCTTTTGATATTTGTTGTATATATTTATTGGCTGTGTTTTTAATATTTTCTATATTATTTGTTTTCTTAAGTATTTCTGCTAGGTGGTAGTCCGTGTCTGGTTTCTTGATCTCCCAGGGTGGAATCACTACTTTGTATTCACAACTGTTATTAACTGATGTAATTAATGTACCCATATATACAATTTCCTCAATACACTTCCATCCTGTAATGTATCTAGTGGTATTCATTGGATTGGCCTGAGTTGTTAGTTGGCATCTGGTAAAAGCTGAATGTGCTGGGTGAAACTTATCTAACATAACTCTGTTCATGTAATTTAGTCTTAACTCCTTTCTCCGTAATTCTAAGGGTAGAATTCCTAAAGCCACCTCTATAGCTCCCATAGATAGTTGATCTGATTGCACCTGCTATTGTACATAAAGCCTGATGCTGAATTCTGTCTAATTTAATCTTGTTACTGTGTGCAGCAGAGTCATATATTAAACTTCCATAATCTATTTTTCCTCTAATAAAAGATTTATAAAAAGTGAGCATTGTCTTAGTGCTTGCACCTGTCGTAAAACGTGTGTGTAAACCCACTTCTTTGTTAATACACATTGTCGAGATACAAATATGCCCCAGCCAATCAACGAGCTTTTCACACAACATGCCTAAGAAAAATTCATCGCATCTTTTGGCCGAATACCATCGCCAACCAAGATCTGCTTACTCGTAGCAAGCAAGAGGACATGCACACCATCATAGCTGGCAGACGCTGGAGCTGGGTTGGTCATGTCCTCAGAAGAGACCCCGATGCCATCACAAGAACAGCTATGTTTTGGACCCCTGAAGGAAAGCGAAAGAGAGGCCGACCAAAAACAACTTGGCGGAGGACTGTGGAGGCTGAGATGCAAAGAATGAACCAGAGTTGGGGCACTGTACGAAGGATGGCCACCGACCGTGCAAAGTGGAATCAATTTGTTGTTGCCCTACAAGACGCCACTAGGCGTGATGGCCACTGACTGCTTTGACGGTCGGTGGTTAAGGATCGAAGAAGAAGAAGAATCAACGAGCACCGTTCTCACCAGTCTCTGAGACAGAATAAAATTAGGCATAAGCCCTGTTTTGCAGGTCTCGGTCACGGCCATCTTGTCTCCCAATATGGCGGAAGACAGAATAAAATTAGCCATAAGTCCTGGTTTTCGGGACTCTGTCTGGGTCATGGCCAGTACGAAACCGCAGTCTATTAAAAAGGCTAAAACGCCGAGAACCAATCAAAAACGGTTCCTTACGCAGTAAAAGTTACCTGCATCTACCTATATATACCGGCGCATTTTATTCAAAAAATACACAACCCATAAGCACAACACAGTCCAGTCAACATGCAGAACGTACAACGATAACCAACCCGACAACAATTACATCGACAACGTCCTTCTCAGGACGCCACTATTCGAGAAAGGATCGCAATATTGTCAAAATGGTCCGAAATAAACCACGCGCCAAAAAGAGGAAGGTTTACACCAGCCCACCAGCGCTGAACAAAAGCAAAAACAGTCAGCCGCAAAGAACAATCGACCCACCTGCAAACACTATGAAGGAGGTAGAAGAGACAGCTCTTCAGCACAGACAGCTACAAGAGGAAGACGCAGAAGATATCGGTGAAACCATTATAGACGCACTACACAGAATCCAAGATGGAGACGAGTTCCTTAGGCTCTCTCTTCAAGAAGCTATACTAGAAGTAGCTCCTGACATCCAAGGCAACAAAAGCCCTGAGAAGCAAAGAACTTGACCTAGTCCGGACGAAACAAGAACTGACAACTACCCAAAAGCTCTGGATCAAGAAAAGGCTCCTTCCGACGGCGAACAGGTGCATGAATCTAGTCCTGACCGGGACCGGAGAAGGAAAGAGGGAACAAAGGCTAGCAAGAAAGGCGACACAGATGCGATACAAGAGAGGATCGTTAAGATCATGCAGATGTCTAGAGGCGAGGCCTCACTCAGGGATGACAAAGTGATCTGTATCCTCGAGACAATATCTGGCAGGAGAGGCATCTCTAAAGTAAGGAGGCTCGAAAAGGGAGTCGTGCTTTCCCTTAACAACACTACAACAACCACTTCACTAATGATCGAACTGGAATCCGGTCCGAAAGAAGTCCAGTTGCCCCACCAGGTAAAAGTGGTGGTGGAAAAATACAAGACTACAAAGAAGTTTGTCGTAAAATGGGTGGAAACCAGATGGCCTGCAAGCGAGGTTCACAGCAACCTACAGACCGAAAACGTAGAAATCAAAATCACGCAGGTTGAAAGGCTAAAAACACGGGACAAGAAAGACACAAACCTGATTGTAATAACCATTGAAGGGTCGACAAGACCTGAGAGACTGACGCTAAAAACTACTTCAAAAAGGACAGAGGCATATATCCCTCCAGTCATGCAGTGCTCTAACTGCCAGCAGTTTTCACACACAAAGAAAACGTGCAGGAGAGATGCAGTTTGCCGGTATTGTGCGGGTAGCCACCCATATCGCGACTGTCCCAAGGCAAGGGAGGATCAAAATTACAAGGCCATAAATGCAAACCATACCTGTGCAAACTGCCTCGGAAACCATGGGGCAAGATACCGAGGCTGCCCGATGTTCCAGGAAACAAAAAGCATACTGAAGGAAGCGGTTTCCAAAAACATCCCTTTCAGAGAGGCAAAGCACAAAGTGTCTGCGGATGTTGCAGAAAAACAGCGCACGATTGATAGACGACAGTTACACAAGCTGACCGCTGAAGTCAAAGAAATGAAAATGAAACTACAGGTCGAAAACAGAAGCAAGCAGACTCCAGAAGATCAAACCGACAGTGGTGACGACGTAATAGATCTACAGAACGTTAGAGAAATGATGGAAGACATGAAAAGAATTCAGCAGCAGATAGAAGCAGATGTCAAGAAGCTGACAGAGCTGAAAGAAGAAAACACAGAAATCCTCAAAAGAATCGAAGCAGAACGAAGAGCCGTAGAGGAAATGACATCAAACACAAGAGCGACAAAAACAAACGAGCAATCAGACGAAGAAGTCATCGAGGAAACACTAGAAAAACTTCTCCCAGCAATAATAGAAAAAGCTCTATTTCAAATACAGGAGAAAAGGAAGACACACGAATCAGAAACGAGGAGGGCAAAAACAAACAAAACCACACAAGCCAGATAGGGAGGCAGGATATGAACACCATAAACACGCCCCAACACCATAAACAGACAAGCAACGAAGAGGTATCCAGACAGTCAGCTAGCTAGTGGTTCTTTTTAGGACCAATCCTTTTCAGGACTATCAACCGGCTAGCATCGAAAAAACTAAACGCACAATATACCCCAATTATAACCAATTTTCAGGTTGAACAGGGTATAACAGCAATATAGTCGACAAACGAATGAACGAACGATCAAAAAATACACACGCCAACACGAAGGCCAGATAGCGACCTACTGGAGAGGAGAGGGCTGTCAAGATTGATTTGTGCTTATCTGCATTGATCGGGCAGGCTTGCTTCACTAGTCGAGTCTCTGGCTTGAAAAAAATCTTAGAGGGTAAGTATACTTACTAGGCCTACAGCAGTCATTTATACTACCTACACCTGTATATATTTAATATAAATTGTTTCACTATGAATGTATCAGGTTACTGATTGTATCTTGGGGAATTAGGCATAATGATTGTATTTCCTGATATGATTGATGAAGACGAAAACCAATAGGACTCATACTCCAATTTATTGTCTCACATAACTCCAATCTATTGTCTCATATAAAACCAACTGAAATATAACCAAAACAGTCCTTGTTAGGACTCATAACTCCAATCTATTGTCTCATATAACTCCAATCTATTGTCTCATATAAAACCAACTGAAATATAACCAAAACAGTCCTTGTTAGGACTCATATAACTCCAATCTATTGTCTCATATAACTCCAATCTATTGTCTCATATAAAACCAACTGAAATATAACCAAAACAGTCCTTGTTAGGACTCATATAACTCCAATCTATTGTCTCATATAACTCCAATCTATTGTCTCATATAACTCCAACCTGAAATATAACCAAACAGTCCTCGTCTCATATAACTCCTATCATCAGAACACAACAATATTGTTATGATATATGTTACCAGCCAGTATAGCACTTGCCAGAGAAGGCCTGGTATGTTATAGGGGGAAGGAAATGGTTGTATCACACCTAGGTGTACATATTATTGGATGTATTCATGTACTGAATTTATATTATTGGATGTATTCATGTATTAATTTATCAGAAAGAATGTTTTGCAAGTAGACACCTGTCTTGTCTCGCTATTGCTAACTCATACTGAGCCATGTTGTCATTCATC
Organism: Oreohelix idahoensis; assembly: GCA_024509875.1. Lineage (NCBI taxonomy): Eukaryota > Metazoa > Mollusca > Gastropoda > Stylommatophora > Oreohelicidae > Oreohelix > Oreohelix idahoensis. The sequence goes on from JAMPIV010018973.1 coordinate 13,407, forward strand.
CTACATGCAGACACCTGAGACACGCTCATCTCATATACAATAGAAATAGGTGGGCTTGAGGACAGAAATTAGCCCCTATTTTTACTTGTTACAGGTTTTATTCGTATCATTCAACCTGAGTCGTATGTCCAGTCAATCCAGCTGCCTGGAACTTCGCAGGAGCACAGTGAATGCACAGGAGCTACATCTTTAGTCCCTCTCAGTCTTGGGTGGGCTAACGAAACGATCATCAGCGTGTGTTGTGTGCAAGAAATTAAGGACAGAACTGTTTCAAGAGATGAGTACACATTAGTACCATTTCCGTCGGCAATTGTGAGCTTTAACGGTCAAGGACGAAAATCTGAGGTAGCGTAGCAAGAGACAAGAATAACAGCATAGATGATAAATTTTATATACTTAATTAACAGCACAGCTGATATAAATTTGTTTCCTATAAATTGGAAAACTTGTTGTTATATATATTTTTAGTAGACATTGTTCAAGTGGAAACATAAACGAAAGAGATATCTCAGACGTGAATAAAAGAATAAACAACAGAACTATCATAGTGGAGACTTCAATGCTCATCATACAGCTTGGGAAGGCAATATAATAGACAAATCAAGGAAACTATTGTCAGAAAATTTTGAAGGAATAACTATAACAGTAAACTATTTTTAGTAGACATTGTTATAGTTATTCCTTCAAAATTTTCTGTTCTAAATGATGCCCAGTCAGTTATTACATATGTTTTATTAACTTAAAATGCCACACCTCCTCCTTTTTGAGTTTCTGTCCTATCATTTCGAAAGACTTTATATTCAGGGATGGTAAAACGTTGACTCGGATTAAGATTAGTCTCTTGAATGGCAAATATTACTTTAGATTGTTTAAACATGCCTATTAATGCTGGTATATATATATATTTATTTTGGCACTGTATTATTCTAATGTTCTGTACGTCCTTTATTTAATTTGGTAAGTTTATTATAAATAGTGTTGTACTCTTTTACTCAGAGAAGTGTATAATATATTTATTTATTTGTTAACAACAAAGTCTCCTAGATTTTCGGTTTCTCTGTTAAAGTGAGTTTGTAGTTCACTTTGAAGATTCAGCATAAAGGGTTTCACAATGTTTGATACAGAATGAATAAGTTTTTGACAATCTGTCATTTTTTCATTCCACATTTCTTCTTGTTGGTTTTTATCTGTTCGTTTTTGCTCACTTCTTATGAGTTGTCTTTCTGACTCAATCCTTTTCAGTAAATCTTCGTTCTCGTCTTTGAGTTCTGCTAATTTAGCCACATCTTTAGCTACTTCATGCTGTATTTTTCTCAAGGTTTTTAAGATTTCTTCTGCCTTTCTCACTGTATCTTCTGTTATCGATGATTTGATTATTTCACTTTCTTCTGGTAGATTGTTATCTTTTGTCAGTATTTTTTGGACTTTATTTTCCTTTTGGGTCACCTCGACGCAACAGATCTATTCTATCTTTGTTTCATCTGAGACCTCCGGGTAAATTACGCCGGGTAAATTACACCGGGTAAATGTTCAAAAATAAATGTTTATTAGACATCTTCGAGGAAAAAATTAGCATCAGATGATTTAAATTTAAAAAAAATTAAATTAATGGAGAAAAATATCCGGGTGGACCAGGAACTTCCAGGGGCCCCAGCAAAGAATTAGCCCCAGAAAGTAGTGATCAAAGAGACCCTGACCTTTATACATATCCTTTTAATTTCCTTTGTTTAAACGGCATAGCATGTTCTAGATTCTGGGGGGATAGAAAATAACGAAAGGGATAAGGAATGTATGGAAAGGTATTAAGCGGATGGCACACTCCAGCATGGACAGGGAAGTTAAACGCCAAACCCGAGCCAACAAAAGGAATTTCCTAGACGATCCTGCAAAACAGGCAGAAGAGGCAGCACTGAGAAATGAACAAAGCACAGTATACAAAATAACTAAATTCATCAGCGGAAAACAAGGTGCAAACAATATTACATTAGTAAGAGATAAGCAAGGAAATCTCATCAAGACAGCAGAGGGACAGGAAACAAGATGGGCAGAGCACTTCAGAGAAACTCTGAACAAGGAAATACCAGAAACACAATTGAATGTTCCTGAGGCTGAAAACGATCTAGATGTAAATACAGACATTCCACGAAAAGAAGAAATCATCACAGCAATCAAAGGGTTAAAGAACGGTAAAGCTCCGGGCCATGATAACTTAAATGCAGAGCTATTTAAGACAGACCCGGAGCTAGCAGCAGAACTATTAGAACCACTATTTGCACAAGTGTGGAAAACGGGGACAACACCATCAGAGTGGAACAAAGGAATAATTGTCAAATTGCCCAAGAAGGGAGATCTTGCAGACTGCAATAATTGGAGAGGAATCACTCTTCTCTCAGTTCCCAGCAAAATACTAGGCAGGATAATTATACAGAGAATTTCAAAGGCAGTAGACTACAAACTGAGGAAAGAACAAGCAGGATTTAGAAAGAACAGAAGATGTGTAGACCATATATTCACTCTCAGGAACATTATAGAGCAGTGCTCAGAATGGCAAAGACAGCTTTACCTAAATTTTGTTGATTTTGAAAAGGCTTTTGACAGCATACATAGGGACAGTTTATGGAAAATACTGAGAGCTTATGGAATTCCAAGCTGCATAGTGTCAATCATAAAAAGCCTCTATGCCAACTTTACGTGTAGTGTTGGGCAGAGCAACCTAACCTTCGAGGTGAAGACAGGAGTACGACAGGGATGCCCCTTATCAACCACTCTATTTTTAACAGTCATAGACTGGGTGATGCGCCAGACAACAGAGGGCAGTCCAAGAGGAATAAGATGGACTACATTTTCTACATTGGAAGATCTGGAATATGCAGATGACATTGCACTGCTGGCACATTCACATCAACACATCCAGGAAAAAACGGATAGACTTAATAAGTTTAGCCAGCAGGTGGGCTTGAACATCAATTTAAAGAAGTCTGAGGTCATGACGCTCAATGCGAGCAACCCTGAGCCCATATCAGTAAGGAATCAGCAACTGGTACAGACAGATACCTTCACATACCTAGGAAGCATAGTAACACCGGACGGTGGGGCAGGCAAAGACATCAACATCAGAATGAATAAGGCAAGAACAGCCTTCTTTAGCCTAAATAACATCTGGAAGTCCTCCCAATACAGCACAAGCACAAAATTAAGATTATACCAGAGTTGTGTGCTTTCTGTGCTTCTCTATGGTGCGGAATGCTGGAGAGTCACAGAGAAGGAAATGTCAAAATTGTCCTCTTTTCACACAACATGCCTAAGAAAAATTCACCCCATCTTTTGGCCAAATACCATCACCAACCAAGATCTGCTTACTCGTAGCAAGCAAGAGGACATGCACACCATCATAGTTGGCAGACGCTGGAGCTTGGTTGGTCATGTCCTCAGAAGAGACCCCGATGCCATCACAAGAACAGCTATGCTTTGGACCCCTGAGGGAAAGCGAAAGAGAGGCCGACCAAAAACAACTTGGCGGAGGACTGTGGAGGCTGAGATGCAAAGAATGAACCAGAGTTGGGGCACTGTACGAAGGATGGCCACCGACCGTGCAAAGTGGAATCAATTTGTTGTTGCCCTACAAGACGCCACTAGGCGTGATGGCCACTGACTGCTTTGACGGTCGGTGGTTAAGGATCGAAGAAGAAGAAGACACTCCAGCAGGACATTGTTGAAGGCGTTTGGTCCTTAGGGAGCTGGAGAGTTATAATGATGACGTAAGCAGTTACATTGTTTATACAGATTTATCGTATATTGATTCAAGATGTTGAGCCCGTTGTAAAAAGAGAGCCTCACTTAATTTTGTCTGCGGGCCCTTTACCTTGTAGTTACGCCACTGCTGTTCAGCCCCTGGTGGGTGTAAGTACAGGCTGTAGACTATATTTAGTCTAAAAGTTTAGATATGAGTTCCCGACCTGTGGGGGTCTCTGATGAGATGAAGAAAGAATAAGCCTACATCTCCTTCAGGCGTCTCGTAAATGGCATCTAATTTGAGGCTGTTCATGGGACTGGCAAAATCATCATGCAAAACACATTTCTACAGATACCACTGCTGCAGAAGCATATACATGCTTGGTACAAGCTTCGTACAAGAGATTCAGCTGCACTAGTGAATCCATGCTCCATAAGGAGCTAAAAAGATAATGAAGATGATGATGATAATCAGTTGCCGCTATTTGCCTGACTTTACTCTTGAGTTAGGGAAGGAAAGGGCAGCAAGGAATGGAACTGGTCACACCATCTCACGATGCTAGACCTAGTATAGTGAAGTCTCTAACCCTTCACTTTATATTTTATATGTGTTACGCACGGATCATTATTATTTTTCGTTTGTATAAACATTTTTTCATATGTATGATCATTTTTTTGACTGAAGTGTGTATTATGTTTTCTATGGTCAAAGGGACATAATCCGAGTTATCGAAACTACAATTTTTTAGGAGTTTGCCTTCTCTTGTATAGAGACACGTTCGGTCTATAATTTCTTGAACGAAGCGTGACCACATCTCCTTATTTGGTAGTACCAGTCAACTATGGTAGATGTCTGAAACCTTTCTTAACGCTTCTTTTCATGACCATAAAAGGCGCGACTGTGTAAGACTTTTATCTCGAATGTTCTTAGAATCGTCTTATTGTGAACGGCAACTCAGAGATTGTCGTTCTGCGCATGTCAAAAGCTGGGAGTTCGTTCTGTGTGTTCCGCCTAGTTGGGGCAGTTGAGAAATGGTTTAAGAAGCGAGCAGACGCAACTGCGTCTTGTGATTTTCTGAGGGAAATACATTGTCGTTGTGAGTTAGTTAGCTAACTAGACTATTTCCCAGTATTATTCACGCCTGCCTGGAGGCATATGTTCATGGTTGATTTTCCGAAATAAGGTAATTCCTCTTGTATCGAACTTTATGCTATCATCTAGAGGTTCGTCATTTTGTCGCCTATTTGCTCGCCTGTGTGATTCAAAATGGAGAGGTACTTTGACTAGGATTAAGTCACCGGGTATCTTTATACCTGAACTAGTTAAATATATATGGGTCGCTCTAGACCAACAAGACTATTGTCTGTGTTCCAGGATTCGTTATATCAGAGATCACGTCCAAGTCAGATGGTTAGACTTAGGAACATTATAAAGGTCGAGCTGACCTGTAGCCCATGTATGCTATTCACGTGCAGACAGTAAACGGACTGATTGTATACAACTGATCTGCTAGCATCAGAATGGGAGCATTTATTATTGTTTATGAACATTGAAGATCTGTAGCTGACACTGTTGCAGAAGTTATAGAAATTATTATTATTTATACAGCTTCACGAACTAGAACTCTATGATTTATGAATTTCTGAATCTATTGAACTGTGATGTCTTATGACGCATATATACAACAGCTGTCATTGCTGACTACAGAAATTGTTTTCAATGTGCCATATCATCTTGCTGAACTCGTTAACTATGTTGATGTCATAAGTATCATGACTGTTTTGTGGCGTGCAATAAATGGAAGAAACTTATACAACGAAGTTACCCTTTCTATGACTCTACACGTCATGTTGCCTGTGTGATAACCCTGTGAACTGTTCCACTACCACATACACAGCAACATCCTAAATCAGAGAAGACACCTACATCTTACACTTTAATACCAGGTGTCGATAAGGGTGGCAAGTTACCACTTCAGATCAAATCCACCCTTATCATTTTTGGTGGCCAGAGCTGGTTCTATCATCTGATATTTTGGCGCACCATATCATTTTTGGTGGCCATAGGTTGGTTCACTCTGATTCCAGCTATCAAGGGGGTCAGCAAACCCAGACATCATCATCATACTAGATACAACTACAGCATCAACTACCCGGCGCTGCTCGGCAATATTGAAGTTTATGTAAAATTAGAAGGACAAGTACCGAGCGAATGGATTTCCTGATCTGGTGAAAAGAAGGACAAGTGCCGTAACAACTGTTCCGGTCTCAGGGGTACTGTTGCGGGTTCAGAAGGTCAAGTGCCGGTTAAATCAATTTAGAAGATTCAGAAGGTCAAGTGCCGTAACAACTGTTGCAGTATTAGAAGCTCATTTCCTTCGTCATGGCTGTTTATGGGAGCAGAAGTTAATCAACGTTGGATCATTATCCTCAGAATGCTGATTACATCCTGTTCTGCACCGTGCTGACGCTGGATTTATAGAAGTTAAGTGGCCTGTTTTGTTTGTGAACTGTGCCCTTATGTTCTAACTGAGCCTTCTGTACTTTCACACTTTCTCCTATTGTTTTCATGATACATGTTTATATGTTATATGTTATTTGTTATTTGTATATTTATATGTTTATATTTCAGCGGGTTTTCTCGGTTGGGCGGTGTCTTTCAGTAGAAGATACCACGTCACAGAGGTTCTACTGTTAGCGTTTTCGTTAGGGACTGTGCGAATTTCCTACAGTGAAATTTGCTAGCGACAATCGTTGCTATATCTGTTTAGTTGTGACGAGTTGTGCTTTATTTTTGTTTCTTGTATATATATATTTTTTTTCTTTTTTCTTTTCTCTCTTTCTTTGTGTTTTTTAGTTTCGATTTCGATTGTTTGTATTTGTAGGTCTCCCCTTTGCTATTATTCAGTTCTTTACGTATATTTTTGTGTATACACTGTAGCGTCATTTGTTAGTCATATCTTCGCATATTTCTTTTTAGTTTTGCTGTTTGTGTATTTGACTTATGCGAATGTTTTCGTATTGTTTGATCTTTGTTGATTGTTTACATTGACTCTGATCTTTGTTATTGTTTACATTGACTCTGATCTTTGTTGTTGTTTACATTGACTCTGATCTTTGTTGTTGTTTACATTGACTTTGATCTTTGTTATTGTTTACATTGTTGGTGACCTTTGTTATTGTTTACATTGTCTTGTTATTGTTTACATAGTTCTTGCATAGTTAGCTTTCACTATTGTTAATATATGCTCATGCACTATTGGTCTATAGTGCACTTATCATAACAAACTGGTGGTTTTTTGCTTATGCACTATTGTAGTGCAGTTATGATAAATAACTGATGGTTATGCACTGATTTGGGTAGTGCACTGATGATTAAGAAGTGACTTGTGATATTATTATACATTTGATAATACAAGTTGGTGTCAACTCCTGTTTCCCACAGAGATTGGGTTCAACATAGAGATTATACAAGCACTTTATTAAGTCTTGTTGCTATTTAACATTGAAATAAGATAATTAATTATTTCAGGTTCTGTACTCACATTTTAGACATCATGTCTACATTTGAGTACTTTATTGAGCAGGGTAAAGCCCTTGGGAAGACAGGTGATAAATTAGAAGAATTTGCGACTGTTCAATATGCCAAGGCATTGAAGTCGGAAGAAAAGAAAATGAAAGAACAAACTGAACAAAAGAGAATAGAGGCTGAAATAGAACAAAAGAAACTGCAGATGCAGGTGGAGGAAAAAAGATTTCAAATGGAAATGGAAAAACAAAAAAGAGAAGCAGAATTTCAGGAGAAGAGGCTTCAGGCTGAAGCTGAAAATAAGAGACTTGAAAAAGAAGCTGAAAATAAGAGACTTGAAAAAGAAGCTGAAAATAAGAGACTTGAAAAAGAGCTGAAAATAAGAGACTTGAAAAAGAAGCTGAAAATAAGAGACTTGAAATAGAGGCTGAAGAAAAAAAGTTACAGGCCCAGGCTGAAGAAAGAAAGTTACAGGCTGAGGCTGAAGAAAGAAGGTTACAAAGAGAGGCTGATGAGAGAAAAGCAAAAATGGAACATGATGAAAAAGTCTTAGCTTTAGAGTTAGAGAAGTTAAAGTTATTGAACACTGGTAATGCTAATGATGCAAATAAGGTGTCAAATAAGACTAATGCTAAGGATTTCAAGCTTAATCTACCAGCATTTAATCCCTCAATCGATGATATAACATTTTATCTAGATAGATTTGAAAGTGCATGTAATGTGCATAATATAGATAAAACATTATATGTGTATCATCTGTCCAAGATACTTAGAGGTGATGCTTTGACTTTGTTGAGTATGGTAGATGTGCCTGACAAAAACAACTATGAGGTTGTCAGGGCGGCATTGTTAAAGAAGTACCAACTTAACGAGGACGGATATCGTCTTAAATTTAAAACCATGTTACCAGAAACTGGAGTTGAATTCTCTGAATTCATCTCAGGCATCCGTCTTACTTTTTTACGATGGGTTGAGTTGTCTAAGACAGAAAATACATTTGAAGCTCTTATGGATTTACTACTTAGAGATAAGGTTATGTCTTCTGTTAATGAAGCTTTTCTATCTTTTCTTCATGAGCGTAAGCCTAAAAACATAAAAGAAATGGAAGAATACTGTAGCCAGTATGTTACTGCGCATCCGCACATAACCATTAGTAACTCTAAGGTGAAAGAAGGTCTGCCAGTTGCTTCGGCAGCACCTTATGGCCCAAATTTTATGCGTAAATTTCAGGGTAGCCAGAAAAATTTCAATAAAAAGAGTAATCGTAATTATGCCCAGAACCATAGTGATCAATTCCAGGGTGATTCTTCTTCCCAGAACTGGAGACAACCGAATACTACACGTTATTCTACTCCGGTTAACTTTAGAAATTTTTCACAAAGGTAATCGGTATAGAGGGAAATATTTTATGCAGAGACCTCAATACCAAAATAAAAGAAGTTCTAAACAGTATAGAGATAGTAATAACAGTTATGGAAACTGGAACTCAAACCAGGATAAAAATTACAGTAGGGACTTTAATGATAATTGCAGAGGCAATAATGGTCGCGGTAGATCGCAACATAAGAGAAAAAGATATCAACAGACAAACTCTGTTCAACAAGAATCTCAGGGAGCAGATAAACAGGTTAATAATGATAAAGACCATAATGCTATCGGATGCTCATCTTTTGATTTTGGTAGGGCAAATAAATGTATCCAATGCAGTACTTTATTTGATCCGAAAACCGTTAGTACTCTAAGCTGTGGTCATCCTTTGCCCGCTCTTCCTGCTAATGTTGCTCATGATGGGAGAGGTTCTCTTATATTACATAAGGGGCTAGTAAATAGTAATCCAGTCTCAGTGTTGTTTGATTCTGGATGTACTACTGTCGGCGTTAGGCAATCTCTTGTAGATCCATCCTGTGCTACAGGAAAAGTCATCAAATGTGTCACATTTGGTGGCACGTTAGAAAAGTATCCTACTGCTATAATACACATTGCTACTCCTTTCTTCACGGGAGAGGTCCACGCGTGTCTACTTCCAAACCCTATTGCGGACCTTATTATTGGTCGTATTCACGGAGTTAGGGAATGTACCCCACAGCAGATTGCTGTTTGGGAAGAGCAAAACATTGAAGCTACCAATGCGGTGGTCACAAGAGCACATGCTCTGGATCCACCTCAAACTTCATTAACTAATAATGATGAAGTAAATGACCAAGATAGTCACTTGACTATTACACGTGACTCATTTATCAAATTGCAAGAAGAAGATCCTTCTTTACAAAAATTCTTCATTCTAGCAAAAAAAGGTGATCCTAATCAGAACACTAATAGGAAATCTTGGATTTCTATGAAGAACGGCGTACTTGTACGTATGGTACAAGACTCGACTACGTCCACTCATTCACAAATTCTTGTGCCTAAGAGCATGAGATTGCAAATATTGCAACATGCTCATGACTCGCAATGTGCTGGACATATGGGTTTTTCCCGTACAAAGTCGAGGGTTCTTGCGGCTTTCTTTTGGCCATTTGTGAGCAAGGACATACGAATGTACTGTCGCTCTTGCAAAGTATGTCAGGAGGTCAAATCTAAAGGACCACGACATGCTGCGCCTATCCAGGCTGCTGACATTCCTATTCGCCCTTTTCAAAAAATGGCAATAGATATTATCGGTCCTTTTAGAATTAAGTCGGCTAGAGGACATCAATTTATCCTTACATGTGTCGATATGTGCACACGTTGGCCAGAGGCAATACCTCTCAAAAGCATCTCAACTGCTGATATCGCAGACGCTCTTTGGCTGATATTTTCTCGCTTGGGTTTTCCCGGAGAAATATTGTCAGACCATGGCACCCAACTTATATCAGACACTATGTCACAGGTAATGTCTATGCTACACATTAAAAGGTCTCTCAGCAGTATCTATCACCCAATGTCTAATGGGTTGGTCGAACGTTTAAATAGGACTCTGAAAACTTTACTTGGTAAAATAACTGAGGATCATCCTCAGGATTGGGACAGGGTCTTACCCGCGGCTCTCTTTGCGTATAGAGAGGTCCCCAATGAACATACGGGGTTTTCCCCTTTTGAACTTGTCTTTGGCGCGCAACCGCGCGGCCCTATGTCTTTACTTCACGATCTAATCACTGCCGATAATATTAGCGATGAGACTCAATCTTCTTATGAGTACGTCATTGCTCTTAGGCAAAAGATCATCGAGGCATGCAAACTAGCAACTTCGTCTTCAGAATTTGCTAAAGAAAAGGCAAGGCAGTTTGCAAATAAGAATAGATGTCTACGACAACTTTGTCCAGGTGACAAAGCTCTCGTTCTACTTCCTTCAAGGGAGAACAGACTTCTAATTGCATGGAAAGGTCCATATGCAATAGTCTCCAAAATTTCTGATGTCGACTATGTTGTCGATATTGATGGAAAGCATAAAACTTTCCACATAAATATGCTCACAGAATTTTATGAAAGACCTGACTATTTGCAGCCTATTTTCCAGGCTACGGACAATTCACAAGCAACTCATGGTCAGTACTCATCTCTGTCAGTTATACAGGATGAGGAAACTACTTTTTCTGATGTCAATCTTCCTCTTTCTATGGTCCCACTTTATTCTACGGAATCTTGGAAAAACGTGACCGTTTCTCCAAATCTTTCCGCTGAGGAACATCGACAAGTTTCTTCGATGTTGCAAACATTTCAGGATGTTCTTACAGACATCCCGGGACACACACATGTCATAGAACATGACATTGTGCTAACTGATCACAATCCTATCAGAGTCAGACCATATCCAATACCTATCCATTTCCAGTCTCAAGTCGAAAAAGAGTTGGATGAAATGATACGTTTGCAAATCATTGAACCATCCACTTCAGCATACTCTTCGTCTATGGTTATTGTTCGAAAGAAGGATAATAACATTCGCATTTGCGTAGATTATCGCAAATTGAACCAAGTTACGAAGTTCGATGCTGAACCTATGCCTTCATTAGAAGAGCTACTCAATAAACTTTCTAATTCTAGATTCTTTACCAAACTAGATTTGTCTAAAGGTTATTGGCAAGTCCCGCTAACTGAACGTGCCAAACCTTTTACAGCTTTTTCTACACCTAGGGGTTTATTCCAATGGAATTTCATGCCTTTTGGTCTTATGAACGCCCCTGCTACATTCGTACGCATGATGCGGCGAATTCTCGCATATCGTACAGATGTCATAGCATACCTAGATGATATCTGTCTATTCAGTGATTCTTGGGAAGATCATTATTTGGGTTTATACGAATTACTGTCTACTCTTCGCGAGTATAACTTGACTGCAAAACCCTCTAAAGCCTTTATAGGATTTAGCGAGATTTCTTTCCTAGGTCATCGGGTTGGTCATGGTCTTTTAAAGACAGAGGACCACAATGTTTCAAAAATACTTAACATTTCGGTCCCTAAGACGAAGAAACAAGTAAGGAGTCTATTAGGTTTGATTCAATTCTACGGACGATTCATTCCGAATCTGTCCTCCATTATGGCACCGCTTTCTACTTTATTGAAGAAAGGGTCGCCTAATCTGATCCGCTGGTCTAAAGAATGTCAATCCTCATTGGACCAGGTTAAAGCCCTATTTTCATCTCCACCTATTCTTAAGTTACCTACTATTGAGAAGACTTTTGTTCTTCGAAGTGACGCCTCGTCAACAGGGATTGGGGCAGCACTAATGCAGGAGTATTCTGATACTTTGCATCCGGTGATGTATATCTCTAGGAAATTAAACGCTGCAGAAAAGAATTACTCGGTTTTAGACCGTGAGTTATTGGCTATGGTATGGTCTATTCTAAAGTTACAAAGATTTCTTCTAGGCGCACATTTCATTGTGGAAACCGACCAGAAAGCGCTTACTGCTATTCAGAGCAAAAACTTGAAGAGCTCGAGGTCCACTCGTTATGCCATAGCTCTTCAACCATTTCATTTCTCGGTTCGAGCTATCCGTGGTTCGGATAATGTAATGGCAGACATTCTGTCCAGATGTCCACACGATTCCACATGATTCTTCTGTCATATATATATATTTCCTGATATACAGTCCAATGTTATAATGACATGTTAGTAGATTTTGTCTCACTTTTTTTTTTTTTTTTTGAGGGAAATTTATAACATTGTACCATGTAATTATCTAAGAAGGCTTAGTTAGTGATATACGGGCCAAAAGATCACTCGGCCACATTTAAATAAATTATTTTCAGGATTGTATTAAGAAATTTACCAGTTGTCTTTAAGATTTGTGTTATTGATATTTTCGCAGCACATCATTGAAGTCTGCGAGTTTATGTCCATTGTGGAACTTTGAGGATATCAAGTCCTGTCCTACATTGGGAGCGGATGATGTCCACATCTTCTTCTATTGAATGTTTTATGTCACCGAAGATCAACACATGTATTACTTATTAATTACTGTTACTTTATATAATGTAATAATATAGTGCGGTATATTAGTAAATTACACCGCTATTTGCAACACATTGTATGATAACACATAATATATTTAATTTCATATATTGGTATGAGAATAATTTGATTGTCATTATGTTGTTGCCATCATTGTGGCGTGTGTTGGTGGCACCTTCCTGGAATATATCAGCGTATACTTAGATAAATTTTTTCTCTAAGGATCTGAGATATGATCTCAGTGTCGCTCCATGCGTTGAGCTAATTTGTTAGGTATATATCCACGCATCATACGTGCGTTAGGAGCCTAGATTTTTTCCGGCTCCAGGATTTAAAAAAAAAATGTTTCATTTTTTTTTTTTCCAGGGAGGGTGCGGTAATGTTACGCACGGATCATTATTATTTTTCGTTTGTATAAACATTTTTCATATGTATGATCATTTTTTTGACTGAAGTGTGTATTATGTTTTCTATGGTCAAAGGGACATAATCCGAGTTATCGAAACTACAATTTTTTAGTAGTTTGCCTTCTCTTGTATAGAGACACGTTCGGTCTATAATTTCTTGAACGAAGCGTGACCACATCTCCTTATTTGGTAGTACCAGTCAACTATGGTAGATGTCTGAAACCTTTCTTAACGCTTCTTTTCATGACCATAAAAGGCGCGACTGTGTAAGACTTTTATCTCGAATGTTCTTAGAATCGTCTTATTGTGAACGGCAACTCAGAGATTGTCGTTCTGCGCATGTCAAAAGCTGGGAGTTCGTTCTGTGTGTTCCGCCCAGTTGGGGCAGTTGAGAAATGGTTTAAGAAGCGAGCAGACGCAACTGCGTCTTGTGATTTTCTGAGGGAAATACATTGTCTTTGTGAGTTAGTTAGCTAACTAGACTATTTCCCAGTATTATTCACGCCTGCCTGGAGGCATATGTTCATGGTTGATTTTCCGAAATAAGGTAATTCCTCTTGTATCGAACTTTATGCTTTCATCTAGAGGTTCGTCATTTTGTCGCCTATTTGCTCGCCTGTGTGATTCAAAATGGAGAGGTACTTTGACTAGGATTAAGTCACCGGTATCTTTATACCTGAACTAGTTAAATATATATGGGTCGCTCTAGACCAACAAGACTATTGTCTGTGTTCCAGGATTCGTTATATCAGAGATCACGTCCAAGTCAGATGGTTAGACTTAGGAACATTATAAAGGTCGAGCTGACCTGTAGCCCATGTATGCTATTCACGTGCAGACAGTGAACGGACTGATTGTATACAACTGATCTGCTAGCATCAGAATGGGAGCATTTATTATTGTTTATGAACATTGAAGATCTGTAGCTGACACTGTTGCAGAAGTTATAGAAATTATTATTATTTATACAGCTTCACGAACTAGAACTCTATGATTTATGAATTTCTGAATCTATTGAACTGTGATGTCTTATGACGCATATATACAACAGCTGTCATTGCTGACTACAGAAATTGTTTTCAATGTGCCATATCATCTTGCTGAACTCGTTAACTATGTTGATGTCATAAGTATCATGACTGTTTTGTGGCGTGCAATAAATGGAAGAAACTTATACAACGAAGTTACCCTTTCTATGACTCTACACGTCATGTTGCCTGTGTGATAACCCTGTGAACTGTTCCACTACCACATACACAGCAACATCCTAAATCAGAGAAGACACCTACATCTTACACTTTAATACCAGGTGTCGATAAGGGTGGCAAGTTACCACTTCAGCTCAAATCCATTTTTTTTTTTTTGTAAGTTAAAAAAAAACAACAACACAAATATGACCATATTCAGGGGCGGACTGAGCGTTGGACATTTCGGAAGCTGCCCGCGGGCCGACAGCAAGGTTTAAGACATTTAGTACTAATAATCAATGTGGCTGCCATCACCGGTGTCAATACCTTGTCGAGGGGTGGCGGCTTGCGTACTCTGATTATCCCCAGAAATATGCCAGCGGGAGTTTTACTCCTGGAAGGTTCTACCAAGCTGGACAGGTTTGCGCGGGCAGGGGACGGACTAAAGCAGACACCCTTGTCTTCCAGGTTGGGGGTTTTAGCATAGGGCTGACACCACTGTCTATGTAAAAAGAAATGAAGTTACGGAAACAACAATAAATGAACAAACTTTGCTGCGGGACGGACATCCGGAGTCGGAGGCTCGTATGACTGTCAGTGGTGAAAGCCGAAAGGAAGCCACTGACATGAGAACGGACGTCCTGACCGCAAAACATGATACAAGAATAGGATTTTGGAATGTCAGGACAATGAATGAAACGGGTAAACTAAATCAGGTCACGACAGAAATGAGAAACTATAGGTTACACATTCTAGGGATAAGCGAGAGCAGATGGACAGGGGCAGGAAAAGTTAAAACAGCAACAGGAGAAACAGTACTTTACTCTGGAAAAGAGGATGGACAGCACAATGAAGGCGTAGCCATTATTCCACAGAAAGGAATAGAAAGGACATTACTGGAATGGAAACCCATCAACAACAGACTGATAAGATTAAGATTGAGAGGTAGATTCACCAATACTACAATAATACAATGCTATGCACCAACGAATGACAGCGATGAAGAGGTCAAAGATGAATTCTATCAACAACTGCAGAAAGAAATGGAAGACACACCAAGATATGATCTTATTATAGTAATGGGAGACCTCAGTGCGAAAGTTGGTACACACAATACATATAATGAAAGAGCAATGGGGAAATGCGGCAGCGGAACAGCAAACGAAAATGGGGATAAATTAATAAGTTTCTGTAGCACTAACAACCTGGTCATTGGAGGAACACTTTTCCCACATAAGGAAATTCACAAATTAACATGGGAATCACCAAATGGTCGAGACAGAAACCAGATAGACCACATCATGATTAACGGTAGATGGAGACATGCACTACAAGATGTGAGGGTAAGAAGAGGTGCAGATGTGGGAAGTGATCACCATTTAGTAGTAGGAAAACTGAAAGTGAAACTAAGAAGGGCTGGACCAACTGTAACTCCACAGAAAAGGTTTGACATCAGCAAATTGAAGGACCCCCTTACCAGAAAAGCTTTTGTGGCTGACATAAAGAAACGATATCAATTTGCCAAAAGTCATGAAAAGACATTGACTGATGATATAGACCAGAAATTCAACACCGTTTCAACAATATATATGAAAAGCAGGAAATCATGCTTGGGATTCCAGGAAAGGAAGAAGCAAGACTGGATAACACCAGAAACATTAAACACCATAACTATGAGAAAGGAAAGGAAAAGAAAGAAAACAGAAGCGAAGACCCCCAGGTTAAAGCAACTATATAGCGAACAGTACAGCCAGCTGGACAAGGAAGTTAAACGCCAAACCCGAGCCAACAAAAGGAATTTCCTAGACGATCTTGCAAGACAGGCAGAAGAGGCAGCACTGAGAAATGAACAAAGCACAATATACAAAATAGCTAAATTCATCAGTGGAAACGAGGTGCAAACAATATTACATTAGTAAGAGATAAGCAAGGAAATCTTATCACGACAGCAGAGGGACTGGAAACAAGATGGGCAGATCATTTCAGAGAAACTCTGAACAAGGAACTACCAAAGACACAATTGAATGTTCCTGAGGCTGAAAACGATCTAGATGTTAATACAGACATTCCACAAAAGAAGAAATCATCACAGCAATCAAAGGGTTAAAGAATGGAAAAGCTCCAGGCCATGATAACTTAAATGCAGATCTATTTAAGACAGACCCTGAGCTAGCAGCAGAACTATTAGAACCACTATTTGCACAAGTCTAGAAAAAAACAGGTACAGCACCAACAGAGTGGAATACAGGAATAATTGTCAAATTGCCCAAGAACTGAGATCTTGCAGACTGCAATAATTGGAGATGAATAACTCTTCTCTCAGTTCGCAGCAAAATACTAGGCAGGATAATTATACAGAGAATTTCAAAAGCAGTAGACCACAAACCGAGGAAAGAACAAGCAGGATTTAGAAAGAACAGAAGATGTGTAGATCATATATTTACTCTCAGGAACATTATAGCGCAGTGATCAGAATGGCAAAGACAGCTGTACGTAAATTTCGTTGATTTTAAAAAGGCTTTTGACAGTATACATAGGGACAGTTTATGGAAAATACTGAGGGCATATGGAATTCCAAGCTGCATAGTGTCAATCGTAAAAAGCCTCTATGCCAACTTTGCGTGTAGTGAGGGGCAGAGCAACCTAACCTTTGAGGTGAAGACAGGAGTACGACAGGGATGCCCCTTATCAATCACTCTATTTTTAACAGTCATAGACTGGGTGATGCGCCAGACAACAAAGGGCAGTCCAAGAGGAATAAGATGGACTACATTTTCTACATTGGAAGATCTGGAATATGCAGATTAAATTGCACTACTAACACCTTCACATCAACACATCCAGGAAAAAACGGATAGACTCAATAAGATTAGCCAGCAGGTGGGCTTGAACATCAATTTAAAGAAGTCAGAGGTCATGACGCTCAAAGTGAGCAACCCTGAGCCAATATCAGTAAGGAATCAGCAACTGGTACATACAGACACCTTCACATACCTAGGATGCATAGTAACACCAGACGGCGGGGCAAGCAAAGACATCAACAACAGAATGAACAAAGCAAGAACAGCCTTTTTTTAGCCTAAACAACATCTGGAAGTCCTCTCAATACAGCACAAGCACAAAATTAAGATTATATCAGAGCTGTGTGCTTTCTGTGCTTCTCTATGGTGCGGAATGCTAGAGAGTTACAGAAAAGGAAATGTCTAAATTGTCCTCTTTTCACACAACATGCCTGAGAAAAATTCACCGAATCTTTTGGCCGAATACCATCACCAACCAAGATCTGCTTACTCAGAGCAAGCAAGAGGACATGCTCACCATTATAGCTGGCAGACGCTGGAGTTGGGTTGGCCATGTCCTCAGAAGAGACCCCGATGCCATCTCAAGAACAGCTATGCTATGGACCCCTGAAGGAAAACAAAAGAGAGGCCGACCAAAAATCACTTGACGGAGGACTGTGGAGACTGAGATGCAAAGAATGAACCAGAGTTGGGGCACTGTACGAAGGATGGCCACCGACCGAGCAAAGTGGAATCAATTCGTTGTTGCCCTACAAGACGCCACTAGGCGTGATGGCCACTGACTGCTTTGACGGTCGGCGGCTATGGATCAAAAAAGAAGAAGAAGAATCCAGGTCCAACAATTACCAAACTTAGAGTATAATGATGAGGGTATTCAAAGGTATCAACTTTCGCTCAAGATTACTATTGGCAGAGATATAAATAGAAGAATGATGCGTCTATTTAAGGAAACCTCATATGATGTTAAAAGCAAGCAACACAACTGAGATCATCTAAGCTGTCATGAACTTATATTCTCCTGCCCTTTCTACGAGGAAATATTGACTTGTGTTTTCCGAGCCACCAGCTAAAGATGATTCAGCAAACATTAATTTTATAGCTTTATATGTTTATATATTTAAAACAATATCAGTCGCGCGGATGCAGACATACAATTCGCTTAATAACGATTAATCGAACTACAGCTTTAAAGTTACAGATAAACAGGTTTAATAATCACTTAGAGTTTATCCAGATTTAAAATAAATAACGCTGTTCAGAAAAAAGAAATGATGATATTGATCATCATGGGATGATTTAAACTGTCGTGGACTTATTGAAAAAGTTTTAAATGTCCAGTGGTTGAACTGTTTTGAGTAGTTGTGCTTAAGGTGTGTGTGTGGGGGTGTAGGTTGGCGTCTGCTTCAGCAGCTATTTGTTCCCACGGGTGCTTTGGGCTGTACTACTTGTCAAAAGTCAAATATTGTGGCTGCAGCACGTCTTTTGCACACGGCCGAGGTAACTGCTTAGGTTGTCCAGTCAAGCCTCTTTAAATTCCGTTAAATGTTGGTGTCTAGCGTCGACTGCTTGCAACTTGTATGACAAACTTGTACCACAAACCCAAGCTTTCGGGCGTATTAAACACTTAATTTTTGCACAGGAAACGTCCGAATATTGTCGGGCAACTGATTTAAGATGCCGTTTCTTCAGGTGGGTAGATGTCTAACTTAGTGCACTTGAATTAGGGTCCTAGAATTTAGGTGCAAAATGATTTCTCTGGGGTAACTCTCTTCTAATTATGAATTCACGCCCAGTCGTCTGACATGTCCTATATTTGGGTCCTAATATTATGTGTTCCTGGCTCTCCATGATTCCTCCTTGAAGAAATCTGAAGTCAATGAAGTAGGCTTACAAGACGCTCGGTTACAACGGATATTTTCGCTCGCACACCCATATTACTACTTTCATGAGAGGTCTAGCAGAAGCAGTTTTTCTGTGCATCTCAAATGCCAAACGAATGGTAAGTAACTGTCTGATTATGGTAGGGGTCTGTCTCCCACTACTTTCGTGTAGAATATTCTACATGACAACATAAGATGTTTTTTTCCAACTCCATTACCTTATAAGATCTTGCTACTTCCATGGGTATTTATTATGTTTACAACTCACTACTTCATACATATGTTGCTGATAATCTTCTCCAAGATGGCACTTTCTCGTAATTATCCATTACAACAAGATCTGCGCGGAAGCGATTATGTAGCTTTATATGATCTAACATCACCTTTGTTATCTCACTGCCCGTGTCTTAATCTTCACTAAGATTGTCATCGACCGTGTTTTGGGGCACTGCGTATTTGCTGTCTGTCGCATTATCTCAAAATAACGTCTGCGTTTTATACTGGAACACTGTGAACAACATGTTTTGTAAATCTTCCTAGACAAGAAGTCTGGATTAACTATAGGAATGTCGTTCAGTGTAGACTTTCACTCCGTCTGGAGCTGGCGATAAGCGAAATGTTAATGTGGCAATAAACAAAGTCAATATTGTGTTAAAACAGGTCAAGCGATCATTGTAGTTAGTAAGGGAGTAAAAAATAGGACAAATATGATAAGAAAACCTTGAACTATGAAAGCGTAAACAATAAATACTGGAAGAATTAGTACGTAAAAAGGTGGTATATAATAATGCTGGAGTGGAATGAAGACCAGAAAAAGAACGACCGTATTTCCTGACACAGTGCAAAATTCGTAATTAGGACACAGTGACCATTTTTCCCTAGGGGCTCCGAGCATTGTAAGTTCACCCTTGACCACATCCAGTAGTCTGCATCTGTTCAAAACATTTTATTCTGTAGGCCTAATGACCAGTTTTTGACAGCCCTGTTATAAGTAGACCAACTGCAGAATATTCGCACTTTCAACATGGCCAAATATATCGATCTGGACATGGAGATAAGACATGAGGGATCACAGCAAAAGGCATATTTGTAGAAATAGTTGCATGATGTCTATTGGCCGCATAAGAGTATGATCTACTGAAATAGTTGAGCCCGAAGGGACAGTCAAGAACAAAGGTACTTAAGAATCTTAGTTAACTGCGAAAATGCATTGTGCTGCCTGTGGTACAATAACTGGGCTTGGGAATTCCGGAGCCTAAATTTATGTACAACAAAACTGATATTTTCACAGCTGTCTAAAGTTGATATAATATAATAGCCCCTTCAATCATAACTGACTATGGGAATGCGCCCCTGAGGTGACAGCCCTCAGCTACTTATTTTCCTGGTGTTCCTTTCGATGTTTTCTCCTCTCTTCTGCTTGCTGTGAGAGCTTCTTTTCGCCCAATCTGAGGTGACACCGTAGAAAGCATCGCCACTTTGTGCGATCGGCAGCTCATCATCCCAGGTTGCTTGATTTTTATGTCCAGTGCCCTTATGTCTCTCTTGCACAGATCTTTGAATCTCAGCTGCGGTCGCCCAATTGTTCTTTGGCCATCTGCCAGTTGTCCGCAGAAGATATATTTCGGGATGCGACCATCTTTCATGCGGCGGACATGGCCTAGCCAGCGTAGTCTGTGCTGTCTAAACAGTGTATACATGCTCTGAAGGCCAGCACATGACAACACCTCGACATCTGTCCCGTTGTCTTTCCACGAAATACCGAGCATGTGGCGTAGACACCGTAAATGGAAGGTATTGGGCATTCTTTCTTGCTTAGCATAGGTTGTCCATATCTCGCTGCCGTATAGCAGTATGCTGGTGACGCAGGCGTTATAT
Source organism: Oreohelix idahoensis (assembly GCA_024509875.1). Classification (NCBI taxonomy): domain Eukaryota; kingdom Metazoa; phylum Mollusca; class Gastropoda; order Stylommatophora; family Oreohelicidae; genus Oreohelix; species Oreohelix idahoensis. The sequence continues at coordinate 34,254 of JAMPIV010018973.1, forward strand.
ACCGTAGCTTTGGTCTTCGTTGTGAGTTTGAAGTTTCCCCAAACACGCGTTGTGAGGCGGGCAACGGTAGCTGCAGCTTTGCCAATGCCGCTGTCAATTTCTGTGTCAGAGAGAGCTTGTCGTGGGTAGTAGACCACAAGTATGTGAAGTGGTGCACCACAGCCAATTTATAGTTATCGATAGTGGTAACTGGTGCAACATCCACATCCTGACTCAGCACATTTGTTTTCTTTAGACTTATTGAGAGGCCAAAGTCCTGGCATGCTTGGGTGAAGCGATTCATCAAGCTCTGAAGCTCCTGTTGACTTTGAATGATGTCATCAGCGAATAACAAGTCTCTTATAGTGACCCTTTTGATTTTTGTTTTTGCCTTCAGCATTGCAAGATTAAACAGTCGGCCATCTGACCTGGTGTGACGGAATATTCCTTCCGTTGCATCTCTGAATGCATGTTTCAAGAGTAAAGCAAAGAAAATGCGTATGTCAAAGGGCTGTAATGTGCTTCCAGCATATTGGATTGTTCCCTTCATGTCATCGTGGAATGACTTTATCATTTCCAGCAATTTAGCAGGGCAGCCTATTTTCAGGAGGATTTTGAAGAGTACATCGCTACCAACCAGGTCAAATGCCTTTGTGAGGTCTATAAAGGCGATATATAAAGGCCTTTTCTGTTCTCTTGATTTTTCCTGAAGCTGGCGGAGAGAAAAGATCATGTCTGTAGTTGATCTACCAGCTCGGAATCCACACTGTGCCTCTGAATTTATGCGCTCAGCTAACTTGTGCAGTCGCATTAAAATGACTCTGGCAAAAACCTTACCAACAATACTAAGAACAGAGATGTCTCTGTAGTTACTGAAATCACTTCTATCTCCTTTATTTTTATACAGTGTAACAATCTTGACATCTCGCATGTCTTGAGAAATAGTTGTCTCTTCCCAGCACTGGCACAGCACCATATGCAGGGGGTGTAATAGCGTGCGCTTACAGCATTTGATTAAATCGGGAGGAATCCCATCACTGAAGTTGATAGAATGGGTATTTATTATGTTTACAACTCACTACTTCATATATATGTTGCTGATAATCTTTTCCAAGATGGCACTTTCTGGTAATTATCCATTACAACAAGGTCTGCGCGGAAGCGAGTAGCTTTCAGGATAAAATTGCAACGAGGTGGATTCAATTCCCACCACAGGCGAGCAAAAAAAGTATGTTTTTTTAGGTGGGTGCACCCTCCACCCTGCCAGTTTTACTAGTTGAAACGATCGAAACAGTTATCTGCCGGGAAACTTCTGATGATCTGATTTTGACCTGTTGTGTTGTTCTGTAGAGTTTCCTATCGTTCTTAGTTAAAACTATTGTTACATCTGTTACTGAAAAATATGTTGTACAATATTTAAAATGTGGATACATTTATTACTGAAGCATAATGTATGCACATACTCACTTAAATTATATCAACCTCGAGAAATCCTACATGAAAAACTGCATTATATATATATATATATATATATATATATATATATATATATATATATATATATATATATATATATATATATATATATATATATATATATATATATATATTAGGGTGGCCATATTGTTCAACACAAAAAGGAGGACAAATGCCATGTTTGGTCCGAAAAGGAGGACAAGAGAGGACAATATTTTTAAACAGTAGGACGAAAAGTAGGACACCTTTGTTCAATAACTACAAGACGCTGAAACATATTTTTTTTTAACATTCAAACAACAAGCTAATAAATTCACATTGATTTTGTGCCTACTTATATTTTTCTGATGATAAAATGTTCTTCAACAAAGTTGGGCTACGTTTTAAATATGCACAGAAATCAGAGCATGAAAGCTCTTTGAAACTGTACTGCACAAGTAGAGTGCCTTTAATGGAATCTTTCCTTCAGTGCTTCCAAAGCTGCTTCAGTAGAATGCTGTGCAGTCACAGAAATGATAATAGCAGCTGTTTTGGTTTTGGCACAAGAGAATTTGCTGGCAATTTCTGAATCTTGGAAAGCATTCTTGAGTAACACTGAAGTTCAATCCATTGATCTGAAAGAGTTGTGATGTTTTACAGTATGAAAAGCAAAAGCACCCTCGGCCGCGGCAACTTCAAGCCTTTCCTCGCTTATTTCTTTATTTGAAAATGTCAGTTTTTATTGCAAACATTCAGACGCAAGTGCTTTCTTGTGCTTTTCTGTTTCTATGTGTTTTTTTCTTTTTTTAAATCAGCTGCACCTTTATTTGCTACTGATACAAATATGCCGCCTCTGCATACAAGACATTCTGCTTCATATTCTTGTCGACCATTAGAAAATCACTAACATTTTGTTTTCAATTCATCCGTGAACACACACTTCCGTTTTGGCATTTTGAGCGAGTATCTGTAAAATAAATATAATATTATGCCCCTAATCAATGGTGCATTCGATGTTAAAATTATTTGTAAAATGCAACAGACGAGGTTTTAATTTTAACAAAACCATTACTATACTAGTAACTATTTGTGTATTTATTCATAATTCTTGTACGTTCTGGTTTAAGTCGTTACAGGCCTTTCGCCTGAGGTGGAAATTCCTGATCTTAGTTTATTCTTCTTCCCAAAGTCCGTTCTTACCCTTTTAGGTTTAGTGAAAAGCAATACCTCGTATAATGGTTTGTCAAAGTAATCCACTGTAACGTTCCAAAGAAAACTCAGCAATGTAAAAAAATAAAATATAGTTTATTAACGTCATTAGAACAGCAATGTTATTGACACAATGGTGAAGTACTTGTTTCTTGCTTACACAAAGTAGTGAGTATACAACATGAAAGTGTATATCCACAGGAATAATATATCCAATAGAATAAAATACAAACTTGTGTACTTAAAAATTAACTTGTCTAACTTGAAAACTTGTCAAGTTAAAAAAATTGTCTTGATAATCTCAAAGACGAAGTTCACCTAACACTATCTGTAAAATCCTCCCGCCTAATGAATCCTAAAAATCTGTAAAAGCCTGTCTATCGCCCACGTCTCTCCTTTTTATACTATTTCTTCTTTTTTCCCGCCAATTTTCACACGATGCTTTTTTTCACACGGTACAATTATCTACATTTGCACACGTTTTCTCAGCTTTTCTACTTTTTCCACACGTCTCTCTCTCTAACAACGGATAAAAAACCCAGATTAGCAACTCTCACTTTCACAAAATGTTCCATTCAAAAACATGCATTTACTATTGCCTTGTTCTGGGACAGCTTTACAATGCTTATCTCAAAGCCGTGAACTTTTCATGATACTGTGTTTTGTGCACAAATGTCTTAACTGCTTTTAACGTTGTTATTCTCATTGTATGTGGTTTTTAACACGTATTAATGGTAGTGTATGTCAAGCGGTCACACTGTTATATTTTCCCTTAACAAATGTCGTATTTTGAATCTGTCTAACAACACTGTCATATTTACCGCGCTCACTATAGGATAAATGGACCGATATAATAGCCAATCAGGACGCTCCTTTTCTGGTATGTATAAAGAAACCTTTTTATGTTTGACAGAAAGGACCTTTTCTGTGTAATTTATAGGAAGGAGTTATTTTATTTCTTAAAGAATAAAGATATATACAGGGAAATACATAACTATTATAACATCTGGGATATTACTTAATAAGTAGGTACAAAGACGGCCTCATAACAGTAATTTATTTACAGAGAAAAATTGGTTTTAGTGATATTTCTACATCAGGGTAGTTCCCGATTTAGCTAATTAAAGACTGCATAGATTTAAATGCCATGTAATAACTAAACAACAAAGATATAGAAAGATAGAGATAAATTAGCAGTTTAAATATCACTTTAAATAATTAAAATCGGCCCAGTAATAAGTTAGATATAGAATATTTAAACTTAGTCACATTATACGGGCAAGCTGGAAAACGTTTAGGTTTTGATTCTTAAACACACATTTGGACCGTGCTTCCGATTGGGCGGACACGGCGCTATATATAGAACTGGGACTTAGGGGAGTTCCGCCACAAAATTTAAATATACCAAGCTGATGGAAACTGTTACTGCAAAGCCTTTTGCCACTGTGATCTAGAAGCAGACCTAAAATTCCCATTGAAAGCCGGTATCAGCTTGTGTATTATTGCCTGAAGGTAAGAAAGATATATATTTGTATACAAGGGGATTGACATAAGTCTTGGGCCTGACCATGAAGGAGTCACAGGAGGAAGATGAAACTTGGCACATTTAAAGTTCATCATATTTGCACTGAATGTGTAAAGTACGCGTTTGTTTCTTCAATGAGTTTTTTCGCTACGGTGCACGGCGCAATGTACCCTATTGACCGGATCTGCTGCTCCAAAGATTTGATAAAACAATGGAAAAGAAGGAGGCCAGAGCTGTGATAAAATTTCTGATGTTTCAGGGAAAAACACCTACATTTTTTGGAGACCATGGTGACAGTAGATGAGACTTGGATACACCATTATGACCCCCGAATCCAAAATTGCCAGTATGCAATGGAAAACCCCGGGCTCCCCAACACCTGTCAAGCCGAGGGCGCAGAAATCTGCTGGAAAAGTGATGCTGACTGTTTTTTGGGACGGCAAAGGTGTCCTTTTGAAAGATTATCTGCCTCGTGGCAACACAGTTAATGGACAGTACTATGCAGATATTCTTACAAAACTAAGAAAGGTTGTGACCAAGAAACGAGGGATAACGCGCACTCAAAATCTTCCTTTGCTTCAAGACAACGCGCCCTCTCACAAAGCACGGCTTGTGCAGCTAGCAGCCAACGATTTGAATATTGAAATTCTTCCACACCCACCATATTCTCCAGATTTGGCTCCATCAGACTTTTTTCTATTCCCAAATCTTAAAAAACAGCTAAAAGGAAATCATTTTGACAGCGATGAAGAGGTTATACTGGCATGTGATGACTGGTTTAGTTTGAAAAATAGGGTGTTCTACTCCCAAGGTCTTTTCAAGGTCAAGCAGAGATGGCAGAAGTGTGTCAATTCAGACGGTGGCTATATTGAAAAGGAATAAACACTATACAAAATTTCAGCTCTCTGTGACATGTCCTTTATGGTCAGACCCAAGACTTTGGTCAATCCCCTTGTATATTGTTGAGTAGTTGCCTGTGTATACCCGCTTATGTGTTCGGTGATGTGTAGAAAGTGAAACTACAGGACTAGTGTGTTGCCGCATTGAGGGCATACCTGTGTGATTTTGAAACGAAAGCCAGCTTTAGAAAATGTGTAGAATATTTGTAAGTAGGGCAAAAATTACGACTATAAGTTTCAATAGGGTATTTGAATGAGTATTTCATCCTGGAATTACACACTATTCACGAACATAAGACAGGAGTACAGAAATTGTTAACATGATGTAATCAAGTTGTCACTTGCTATTGTGTACTTAACCAAATCATTGTATGGAAGCCAATCATGGGCTAAGGAATCTATCATAGGATGTTTACAGGAAATGAATAATCACATGGAACTGGCTGTAAGAGAAATGAAGTTATATGTCCTGTGCAAACTGTTAGCACAATATCTGAATAATGTTTATATGTGATGTTGTGTGTGTGTGTGTGGAGTGGTGCTGGAGCCTACATGGAATGCGGTTATCTTTCATTCCAGGTTCTGTCTCGATATTACAAAGTACGAAACATCCACTGTAGAGGAAGTCTGTTGGTGCCTACAGCTCTTTATATATCAAGAGCCATACCACGTTTCCCAGCCTGGAGTTGCAGTTTGTGTAATCCTGGCCTGTTGGAAGCAGATCATCATCTAATAAGATAGGTGAAATCTAGTTCCACTGTACAGCAAATTCAGCCACAAATTCCTTCTTCCTTCCTTCCTCGTTCGTCCTGAAAAGGACGTTGGTTGCGTTGTGTCTGTTTACGCCGGAGCTGTGATATCTGCGCCTTTCGGCCGACACATCCGACTTCAGCACGGCATTTTTGGGACCGGGTTTGCCTTCCCTCTTCGATCCCTACTCTCTCAGCCAGACTGCAGTGATGCAGCCTGTTTCCAGGACCACCACGTGGAGGTAGAGTAGGGTCTTGGTCAGCTGTGGTTCGCTGACCCTGATGCAAGCAGTCAAGCTATGGGTCGCTGACTGCATTCTCTATTGCTGCATCTTTGGGTCCCAGCCACAAATAAAATTATACAAACCCACACATAATTAAAAAAAAACATTTAAGGATGATATATGAAAGACATTTGTTCAATAAAGTGAATTCTACAGTCCAGGGACAGTGATTATAGTATTAGTAAAGAAAGTAATTGACATTATCTAGTTACCTTTACCATATTATTCATTATGGAAAAGTACATTCCATATTATTTATTTAATAATGTAAATACCATTTGATTTCTTTTAGAATTCCTGACCGAAAAAATAAAGCGGTATAGGACAAATAAATTGTAAATAATTTCAGTTAGTCTTGCTTAATAATTCTTATTAAGTTAATGTTCTGTATTGAGATTTATTACATATAATTAATTTAATTTTCCCCTAGATAACTAGCCATTAAAACAAAAGTATATTCATTAATCAATGTTTGATCTAGAGAGGTAGCAGATAGATCTTCAGTACCCAACACTATCATCATACTTGAAGGTTTACATAGCTTGACCCCACTATTGATGTCGATACACCCTTGCTCTTTTCAGAGAAGGGGGTATTTCTTATAAGACCAGTCTCTTATCTGGCACTATCCTGGTATAATCTGATACACCTTTGTGTCCAGGAAAGTCTTTATTTTAATAACATCCAAACCTCTCGCGACATTTGGGTCCTGTCCGGGATTTTTCATTCATACCCTGTGGCCTTTACTTGAGATAGTTAGAGTAAATGTAGGAATAAGGTAATAATATAATAAGATAAAGAAAGTCAATAAATAAAATTTACCAAATTGTGGTGACTTGATGAGCTGTTAGTGGTTATAGTTAATTAAGTTTATATTTTAATTTAGTGATACCCTATTTAGTTTATAATTTGTATAAGATTGCAAGAGAATGGCAGACTTAGCAAAATTTAGGTCTGCTACAGTGCAGTCGGCAAAAGAACTTGGCATGAGTGGGGAAGATCTTATTAAGTATGTCACTACTGAATGTGATAAGTTCATAGACAGAGAAGATAAGAGATTAGAAACAGAGAGAAGATTACAATTAGAAGCAGATAGAGAAGCTAAAAGGTTACAGTTAGAATCTGATAGGGTAGCTGAAGCTAAAAGGTTACAGTTAGAATCTGATAGGGAGGCTAGGCAAATGGAGGAAAAACGATTGCGGATGGAGGCTGATAAAGAGGAAAAGAAAGAGCTGGAACTACAAGTTAAGACATGTTACAGGCAATGGAATAGCTCCCAGTTGCCTCTAATACTAGTGCAAGTCAGGTGTAGCCTCAAATTCAGGCCATGCATTTCACTTGGACCCATTGTGGGATAAGGAAGAATGATTGGAATCGTTACGTTCAGAAGTAGGTATTGCGAGATTAGCTACCAACTATGGCCTATGAGATGCAAGAAACGTGATTTGCCTTGGGGTTTATCTCTATTGCAAAGGGTACCATTTGATATTTAGCTGCGTAAGTTCTTATTGTTTTTTTGAGTTCTGTTTTATTAAACTTTAAGTAAGGGGAGTACCTAGTACAGATATATGACTCGATTCCCCCCACGCCCATGTTTCGTTCTTTGACGAATATCGAGTAATGCCGCATGTGTAAAAGTCCACGCTAAGTGCGTCCCGTCATTGGTGATCTTAATTCTGAGCTACCTTACCCACCCCTTCTCAGCCCTTATCAGCTAATTTTTTAGTCTAAATAAAGTGACTCTAACTGGGGAGCAGAGAGCAGATACCAACCCCTCGGAAATTGTGCTTCATTCTAGAACTGTGGCCATCGCCAGTTCTAAGATGTGTATTCCCCCCCCCCTCATCGTTTTAGCCCCCGTATTTCACGCCGATATACTGGTACATCGCCTCCACCGGTAAATATTCCGTAACATAAAGTTGCAGATTCCTGTATCGTGTTTGATGAGCTAACCGTCATTCCGATATGTTGACCATTTATTTTTTTTGCATATGCACACCCTAGTTGAATTAACATTTATACAAAATTTTCATTGTCGTAGGGCACTTTCTGATCTAATGTCTTTAGTGGACCTGAACCCAAATATGAATAACTGTGAAGAGTATGGATTAATTATTATCCGGCTCCTTTTTTTGTTACCTGTTAGGCTAGCCGTTACTAATAATCCAGAGGTAGTACCGTATCCCTAAATATTATATTCTCGGGGCAGGCGGAAATCTATGACATAGCCTAGGTCTTACGTACATCCTGACATCATACTAACCACCATAGTTTTATTTTGTTAGATATTTTTTATTTTAAATTGAACCATCCCATCTTACCAATAACTACAGATCTGTGAAATTAATCGCTGAACAATAGCTCACCCTCCTGTGGATCGGTGCCTATTAATCGTTCAAGTTACATCAGTTAGACCACCATGCGCTCGCATTAAGCTCATATTTAGATAGCTTTATAAGACTGAAATACTTGGGACTCATAGACATATATAGACACACACGACATGCATATCGCAATGCAACATCGAGCAGGCAAAAAAATGGACAAAAATTTAATTATACCCAGATTGATTACGCCCATTACTATACATCAAAACCCGTGAGATTAACTTACTGTGCCACTAGCCAGTGCTTAACCTTAGCATTGTGACAGTATCAGCCCAAATACATTGGAGTGCTCACGTACCAATCGCTAATAACCAATTCTGCATTGATAGAACCCGACGAGATATGACATTATTCGAGCACAAAGACAACATGACCGAAATAGTAGCTTCTGTCCACGATCCAAAAGATGAACCAACAGCCCCAATGCCTTGCACGAATCACCATTACGCATGTCCGCAAGAGGTACCAAAGCAAACTATGAGGCGTGTGTCTAATAAGTTGCCACATCAAGAATACCACCCCACCTACACACCGTCACTCCGTAATATTTAATTTAATTACCCCTCCGTTTAAAGCCACGAGATACGGCAGTAATGCGCTAGAACTACCCCCCACCCATAGAGCCAAATCAATTAGTCACACTCAAGCACTTTATAATTTACTTGTATTGTACGGTCAATTCCAGTTTTTCAATCATATTATTCAATACATCTAAGAAAGCAGAGTTATCTAATTAGCCTGTGTTCCCGATTGGAAGTATCGGCCCACAACCTCACTGACCAACAGTCCCTGTGTAACACACCTGGTCGAACCCGTGGCCTATCTCGCTAACTCCCGATCCAAATTTTGGGTAAACTACACTTGCCCGTGCGTCAACAAGTTAAAACAGCTCATTGGTTGATGTTTTGCTCCAGGTCTCGAGCGACTGGGGTCCCAGCCACTGCATGACATTTACATTTGGTGAAAACCAAACCCCTGAGAGCATACCATTTTGTTGTCACCAACCCGCATCAAGTATGATGAGTACACTTTAATGTGCGAACAACCACTCATCTGACAACCCCTGCGCCGGTCAACCCACAGTATACTCCCACGTAACCCCCCGACCACCCCCACACTTATCCACCCCCTATCGTACCAAATCTCCCACCAAATACCCAATCTTAACCTGATCTCCACCTCACACACTACCTAAAAATGTACTATGACCCCACGTAGATTCCCACCCAAGCTCAATACTCAGTTCCCCCAACATAATACCACACACACACACGCCACCGCACCCCACCAGAAACAATACCACAAGCCCCACACCCAATATCCCCACACCCACCAACCAACACACCAACAACCCCCACCCGACACCAAACCCCCATCCACCAAAGAAACTCAACCACCCCCAACCGAGCCACCCACAACCAACACTCCCCCCAACCCCCCCCCAACCACCACTCACACCACACCACCCACCCCCTCCACTTACTACTCCCCCAACTGTGCCACACTAACATAGCGAGGAAGATGATGCGCGATATCAAGGCGAGCTGTCAATATCTGCCCCACCCGTAGCTCGACACGATCTCTCACCCCATCTTCCCAACTCAACCACCCGCTACAAATTGATATTTATATCGTCCCCCTCCCTCGACAGTACTGTGCAGGCATCCACACTTCTCTCTCCATCCCAACCCTAAACCCTCCAAACTTTCCCCCACACTCACCCCACTCCCCCCTTTCCCCACCACAAACTCCCCTCTCTCAACCCCCCACGCTCACCTACAAACATTGTACTTTACCTGTACCTACCCCGCTGTTCCGCTAGCTAACCCTGAAAACCCCCCCCCAATCGTGTATCCCTAACTTCCCCGGTGTGAAAACCTGTAGTACACTCCTCGCATATCGCTTCCTTTACGCCCCGACCTACCCACCACAAAACCCCCAACCGTTAGTGTCCCCATTCTACTTATAAGTACCCAGAACCCCCCTAGGACAGTGACATACCTATAATACCATTCCGCAGACCCTGACCCCCCCCCAACAAGACCTCCCCGTACCCACCCCATAACCGCACCCCCCCGCTCCCAGACAGCCACCCCCACAACAACCCCCCCCCCACCCACCTCCCCCCCCCCCAAACCCCAAGATCCCATCCGACCCACACCCTAGCCTCTCAGACCCCGCACCACCCCCCCAACTAGGATACGCCCCCACACCACCATAATACCCATTGCCCCCACCACCCCCCACGCCCCCATATCCACTCACCACAACACCCCCCCAACCCCATCCGATATACCGCGCCCCCCGTGCCCCACCCCCACCCCCCCCCCTCCCCCTCCCCCCCCCCCTCACGCGCGACCCCATCCTACCTCAACGTGACCATACGACGCTCACAAATCACTCGTACCAATGGCCCACCCCCCCAACACCCGCCCCCCCCCATACCCCGACTCCCAACCCCCACCCCCTACCAAAAACCGCACACTCCCCACCCACATAACCTCTCCATCGTCTCACCCATCCCACATAGTGCCCATGAAATATGGCAAGACTGGAAACACGCGTTCCACCCACATTCACAATCAACCTCACGCACTTCGTTCACCCCGTCTCAGGCCCACACACTCGTCATGCGACCCAGGAATAGATACACTAATCCCCCCAGTACACTAGTAAACACAGCCCGCCCGTACCCCACTAATTGCCGACATGACCCCAAGCCAAACCAACATAACCCTGTAATTCCCTACACTTCCATCCAAGAATGCTCACTTCTACACTATCCTCTTCATATCCGTCTCTCAGCTCTTTAATGCACTGATAAAACTACCACCGTATCTGAAGCCTAAGCTCATCCAGCCCAACTAACCTAATTGTCATACCACACATGACCATCAATAAAGAAGGGGGACCGCCTGTCCCCAGGGCCTAGTAGCGCCAGCTACATTGCAGCAACCCCCCCCACCCAAATCCCCTGACCTGTCCAGCATACCAACCCCCCCCCCTACTATCTAACAACAATCGTACACACTCCCGTCCCCACCTATGCCTCTAATGAACAGTCCACAGAAACATAAAATCCCCACACTATTCAAACCCGCTAATGATAGTACACAGCCCCCCCACCGAGCCACAGCTGCCTCTCGACACTTACCGGCACCTCACACCCACTAAACAGCGACCCAGCACCCTCAGCCACAACATTCATATACCACCCGACCAAGACTACAATCTACAGAATCAGCAATGTATCGCCCCCCCTCCATGGTGCATACCAACTCCGCATGCACGCCACTAGCCCAGATTCGACGTCAGCTGCATCTAATAACCAACTACCCACCACCACGCCACATACCCACTCACCTCCACACACCCCACACTGGTGAATACACAAGAAACCCAGCACACCATCACATACTGGGCCCCAACTAACCTGGCCCACACAGATTCACACAGTTCTGGTGAGACCTCGCCTTACCCCCTACCTATCGAGACCAAACAACCCAACATAAGGTCCACACAAACCCAACATTGTCCCCCCCTGTAGTCGTCAGCCTTAGCCGGGTTCCCGGGGGGGGGTGTAAGGTCGTAGTCAGGTCTTATGTAGAATACTAGAGCCGGTACCGCCCCGGTCGCCCACACCTTCACCACCCCTTTTCTGATTACCCCCGGCCCCTCCGCGGTCGCCGACTCGATCTAGTCGGCGGTACAGTCCAGTTGCCTGTTTCGCGCAGCCGCGAATCAAACTGGATCGTCGAATTGTCCTCCGCGTGTTAAATCCAGTTCGGCTCGGGCTCCGAACGGTGGCCCGCGGGGGGGTGGGGGGGGGGGCACCCCGCGTCAACCGTCTCAACACCAACTATACTTTTTCAGCTTGCTACTATCCCACCACAGGAACCAGTAAGCCCCAGGCACAGGCCCCTAACATTATAATGCGCCAGTTAACCAAACATCCCCCCCCCCCCGAGCATACCGCCCGACCGTCATTCCTATAGTCACCATACACCCCCCCCCCGGTATACCCCCCCCCACCCGAATACGTAAGCGAACCTCACCCACAACAGGACAGATAACCACCCCCGTGTATTTCTGGCACAAAAGAAAAAGAGTATGCCCCACCACACCCCCGCCCATGAATACCCTAGTGCACCCGCCCCAGAATACCCCCCCCACCTCCCCACAATCGCAATTTACGGCATTATGCCCCCTACGCTCCCAAAATGTTCATCCAAATACCATCCCCTGTGATTTCTACCAATAAATCTCTTCAGGATCGTACAAAATCTCATCTCTTCGCCGTCCTAAATAAAACACTACGTCCATCCTCGAAGCACCCTGTGCCGTCTAATGATCAGAGTTCCTGGACGCCGTAATTCACCTCCCCTTTTTATCTAGCATTACCAGATGAACCTGAACTCCCAATTCCACGATCGTCGCCCCCCGCGACTCCCCGACCATATCATTCACCATCTCAATCATAAATCTCCCTCATATACATTTCCCTCTCCGCATTCTACACCCGCCCCCAATCCTAAAACACTTCACATCATCTTCTCCGCCATCATAGCCCACCGACTGAAAGCCCCTCAAAACAATTCGGCGCCACATAACAGAATCAACAAAGCAAGAAAAACGCTCGACGAATTGATCACTCTCTACCTGAGTCACGGACATACCACGAGACGCTCCTAATATTCCGGAGACGCACGGACAAACATGCCAGGCACAGCCATCTAAATCGATATCGGATGATCCTCCTGTTAACTGAAGAACGACTGACGATCAGACTTATCCGTACGCATCACGCTCCCGGGGCCATGCTTTTTCAACAGAGTCAGAAACATCTCCTCCCACCTCCCATCGCCCATCCCCCTGAGCCCACTTCCCTACTAGACAAATCAGCGTACGCCCCTGTGTGTTGTGGTATGTATCCCCCCTCTCGCGAAAAAATCTCGCCCAGCGCGATCCGCGCACACTCAGAAACCCCCCACCAATATCCAACTCGCCACCCCAAATATCAACCACAACTTCCCGTCCCACAGTCTCCCCCCCCCCTCCTATAGCACACCACCAATCACTAATCATAAGTGAAGGATCGCCTAGCCCCTGATCCGTCCACTCTCCCCCCACATCCCTATCCACGTACCCCCCCCCCCCCCACGTACAACCCTCTAACCCTGTGCACCCCACGTCCCCCCGCAATCATCTCCATCTAGCCCCCCCCCCCCCGAACAAGTATCCTAAACTAGCCCCAATAAGCTAATCGCATCATACTTCCGTCCGCTCGCCCATTCCAAGATAACCCTCAAATTTTCATATATCGTCCCATATTCCACCCCCGCATACAGACCCTCAACCATGACTCCAATTAATCGACACCCACCTGTTATTTACCAGCCATCCCCATCATGTCATCCTCCAGTTTACCTAATCCCCCGTGATACCCCAACAACCTCCCTTCTCCATTGAGACCCTTGTAAAATGAGTGCCGTACCCGCTATGACGCCTTCAATTTAAATAATACTGTGCACCTGTCCGGCCTCCGCGCGGTACCCTCTCGGAGCCGCGATCGCCAATATTAAAAGCACATCCGGCGATCGGCGACGCGCAGCCTACCATCCTGAAATCAAATCCTCTCAGATATACCTCGTGCTCCCAACTGCGGACCCGCCAAATACATTTTCGCAAATGTCATTTCCGACAAGAGTGAGACCCCTAATCCCCCCCGGCATTCCCCGTTTCGCCGACCAAACGCGTTCCCTTCTAATTTCCTAATTATTCCGACGGGGGTCCCCATACGCGTTCCATATTCCACGAAAATACACATACGCACTTATGACCGTGCCAAACTTTAGCCGCCATAGCGAGACGCCTCGCCGTGCGCTGTGCCTGGACACCTCAAAAACACTAAATATTTAATCCGGGGGGGGGGGGGGGGGGGGGGGCCACCCAGTGGGGGTACGGCGCGCGGCCGCTTCCACCTCGCTCGGCGAAATATACAGGTTATCCGTCATTTTCTCATCATATTTCCTCTCCCTTAAGTCTATCTATTTCGCTCTCCCCCGTAGCGATGCGCCGTATATACTCGAAAATCATATAAGCCCTAGTATCTCCGCCATGTGATAAATGGATAACATCTCCTCCCCCAAACTCGGCGTCTATACGCCGGTCCACCCTGCCACGCGGCGTCATCGGTTCTGCGCCTACGCACGTCACATTCGTCGACATCCCACGGACCACACGTCTAGCGCGAGTTCCGCCACCCCAAAAATAAAAAAAAAATCTATCAGCATGAACCCCAATATTCATCATAAATAATCGAGTCCCGCATCCCGCCCATCACAAATCTGCGTTTACACCCCAGATCGCCCCCCGTCAAGGACAGAATAAGAAAAACTCTGTCGAAGTATCGCTTACGTCGCTAACTTGTGAGCAACAGAATCTCGGCTCCTACCCATATATTCCGCCCCCCTTGACCCCCCCCACCCCCCCTCCACCAGTAAATCACGTGCTCCCTCGTCCCAACCCCCCCACGCTTTATCGCAGACATACCCTCCGCCGCAACTCAATGTTTGCCATCAGCCCCGACTTGTAAGCGTTGTATCCGAGCAACCTCCAGTAGCGGGCTCAATCAAATAGACCTTCCTCAGACAGTATTCCTATCCTTCTAGTATAACGCAATCGCCCTTAGTATCAAGCAGTCCTCATACCCTGCTTAATGCATTATAGATCCACCACCGCATCACTTCCACCTCGCGACGCCGCGCTCCTCCACGTTAACTGTCTATTGACTGACCCTTTAGCAAATAATCGTCGTTCACCATCCGAACCATCGCCGCCCCATAGCTTCCTATGGGTAATCCCCACAATGCGCCTTGAAGTCCGGCGCCATTACCCTGGGCGAAATCCAAACCTCCCATCCGCCTCCTCCATATCGCCACCGTGTTTCGCACTGAGAATGCGCTCATGGGATAGCCCACCCCCTCAACACATAAGCAACCCCTCGAAGGCTCCACAAAATACACCGCCAAACCTTTGTTAATGCTTCAAATCAACCAGCGCCGTACCCCCCCCACCTTAACACCACCAATAATCTTATATATTAGTCCCATACCGCATAGTCCGCGTCTAATGGTGAAAATCTTAGACTCCCAAACCCCCCATCAAACATAGAAACTCCCATTAACGGGGCCGCCCCCTGCGTCCCCAAAACCGGGGCGCATAACCCCGTCCCCTTCCCCCCCGAAGACGCTCACCCACGCCCGCCCCTAAGACGGAAGTAAGAGAATTACAATTCCCCCCCACCCGCCCCCCGCGCCCCGCCTACACCCCCAACCCCGCTACATCGACTTGCTATTGTGTACTTAACCAAATCATCTTGTATAGGGAAGCCAAATTCATGGGCTATAAGGGAAAATCTATACATAGGATTGTGTTTACAGGAAATGAATTAATCACATGGAATGGGCTGTTTGGGATATGTATGTTTTGTTTGGTTGTCTGTTCTTGTTGGTGTGGTTAAGAGAAATGAAGTTATATGTCTTGCGCAAACTGTTAGCACAATATCTGAATAATGTTTATATGTGATGTTGTGTGTGTGTGTGTGGAATGGTGCTGGAGCCTACATGGAATGCGGTTATCTTTCATTCCAGGTTCTGTCTCGATATTACAAAGTACGAAACATCCATTGTAGAGGACGTCTGTTGGTGCCTACAGCTCTTTATATACCAAGAGCCATACCACGTTTCCCAGCCTGGAGTTGCAGTTTGTGTAATCCTGGCAAGTTGGATGCAGATCATCATCTAATAAGATAGGTGAAATCTAGTTCCACTGTACAGCAAATTCAGCCACAAATAAAATTATAAAATCCCACACATAATTAAAAAAAACATTTAAGGATGATATATGAAGGACATTTGTTCAATAAAGTGAATTCTACAGTCCAGGGACAGTGATTATAGTATTAGTAAAGAAAGTAATTGACATTATCTCGTTACCTTTACCATATTATTCATTATGGAAAAGTACATTCCATATTATTTATTTAATAATGTAAATACCATTTGATTTCTTTTAGAATTCCTGACCGAAAAAATAAAGCGGTATAGGACAAATATATTGTAAATAATTTCAGTCAGTCTTGCTTAATAATTCTTATTAAGTTAATGTTCTGTATTGAGATTTATTACATATAATTAATTTAATTTTCCCCTAGATAACTAGCCATTAAAACAAAAGTATATTCATTAATCAATGTGGGATCTAGAGAGGTAGCAGATAGATCTTCAGTACCCAACACTATCATCATACTTGAAGGTTTACATAGCTTGACCCCACTATTGATGTCGATACACCCTTGCTCTTTTCAGAGAAGGGGGTATTTCTTATAAGACCAGTCTCTTATCTGACTCTATCCTGTATCATCTGATACACCTTTGTGTCCAGGAAAGTCTTTATTTTAATAACATCCATACCTCTCGCGACAACTAATGCCAATAAACCTAAACAGCGTTTAACCTGGGTTAAAATATGACAGTAATATATTATATCCCAATTGAAAAACATGACAACTTACGGTAGTGTTGTTGGCAATATGCGCGATCCGTCATTTATACTTACTTACTTAGTCGTTCCCCTTCTACCGTGAGGTGTAGAGGTTTGGAAGAGAGAGCGCCAGACCATTCTATCAGCTGTCTTCTCCTGGCCTGGTTCCATTCTAGTCCTCGGTCCTTCAAAGATTGTCTAATGTTGTCCTCCCAGCGGACTCTGGGTCGTCCTGGAGGTCTGGATCCCTGGCTCTTTGTTTCCCATGCTTGTCGTGGTAGCCGATCTTCTCCCATTCTGCAGACATGGCCAAACCATCTTAGTTGGGACTGTTCTATTTGGGTCTGCAGCGGATGTATATGTACTGCGTGAACAGTACTCCGTCATTTATGCGAAGACAAAAATTCTTAATTCTGACAGAATTTCTGTACTCAGAAAAAGTAATTTGGCCAATCACATAAAAGCCGGATATTTCAACATTTTAAAAAAAATCCGGCCGGACGCGCAGTTTTGTCGCGGAAGACCGGACAAATCCGGTCAAATCCGGACGTCTGGCCACCCTTTTATATATATATATATATATTATATATATATATATATATATATATATATATATATATATATATATATATATATATATATATATATATATGATAAAATGTACCTTTGGCATTTGTCACGTGGGTCTTTATATCACTAAATTACCTACATCTTCTTCCTATTCTCTCACCCTAATCCTTTCATTTTATTACTTTTCCGTACTTGTTTTTCCTGTATTTTTTCGCATCATTCGTTGCGAAAAATATATTTCTTTCCCATCATCGTTTTTCTTTCTCATACTGACTAGTAACCTTATTGCATCAGCTGTCAGTCGCGCAGGTAGCTGCGAAGATACGGGTCTCGCCAGACATACGTCTGCAGCTTCCCCCGGTCAGAACGCGGCCCGACCAGATTTCTGGGCCTGGAGTGTGAGAAATTCGTTTCGCTGGACATAGAGCAGACTTTTGGTCTACCATTTTTTTCACCTGTTACTAGCTTAAGGTGTCAAAACCGGCATCTGTACGACGCAGTTGTAGACGGTTGTCTGAGATTTGCAACTGTCACGCGCATTTTCTCATGGGGTCACTGGTGGCAGTTACGTCACGCGTTAAGCTGACGTAAATGTTGGGAGTAGGGGAGATAATTTCGCTTGGCGAAATAAGTTTGGGGCCCTTTGTCTGATTTTAAGATATTGGCCCGAGTTTGAAACTTTAATTTCATTCTCGCTCCTATATTCGCAGTAGACAGGTTGTTCGAAACAGAATAGCTGTTAGCGAAGTTTCTCAGTTTGTTTCGGCAATTTGTCGAACTTCTAGACTTTCTTACATATTCAGCAGATAATTCTTAAGTTGTGGGACTACCTGTAGTTCTGTGTGAGGTAATATATATTATATCTAGTATTTTGTGAAATGATAAAGTGTTAAGTCGCTTATTTCATATTTTCACTAGTTAGATTTTGCGCAGAGTGCCAAATTTATATAGTCTGTATTATTTTCTAGTGACGTGTTTCAGTGGATAGCAGAATAAATTATATCTTAGCTTACTAAACAATAATGTAGCTATAATGAAGTTAAATTTTACTGCTAAGAAATCAGACGAGATCATATTTTTCTAAGCTAACTTACAAATGCTAGAAACCTCATGAGATGTTGACGGAACACGCACGTGTTCCTAAATTCATGGGGATTGATGATTTTTTTTTTAAATATAACTTACTTTACGGGAAATTTAAATGATAAGTCAAGCAGTACACTTGCGGTTTAATAATGTAAGTTATAGTGGGTACATATTGTAAAAATTATTTGATATGTGTTCTTTCTTTTATATAGTGAAACGGTGGTACCAAACTTTACCAGCGTTCTAGTACGTGAACTTTATTTGGGAAGAAACAAATCACTTTCATTACCTGAACTGTAACAGTTAAATGAAGTAAGAGGCCTTCGCGCCAGAATTAATTCTTCCAGAATAACTCTTCAGTACAATTCAGCCCGTTGTGGCAAGCAAAGATCAGAAACATTCCGACAGAGTTTTTGACTAGTACTGTGGTGACCAAATATAGTAACTTCCTGAAAGTAGACACCGATCTGACATTCCTTAAATTCTAGAAACCAAAGCTAATGACATTGTGCTCTGCTAACTTTCGTGCCTGGACAATATTTTATGTGACTTAATCAGACATTCGAAAAATTAGAACACCCAAGGAATCGTTCCCTGAGAGTTTAGTACGTCTTTTGGAACTGGGGATTTCTTGGTCAAGGACTGCATTTTCGGGTCTGTGTGAAGGTCCTAGAATTGAGTATGTTCCCAGAGGCAGCGAGCAAAGTTGTGAGTATAACTGCATGGCCATGGCTGAATGAATGAGTGTACGCAGATCAGAGTGTTATTTTATAGTTATCGATTGTCACCAATTTACTGTCTTAATTCTTTTTGTTTAACCTGCAGAATTTGTTACTAGTTGCTAGAGTTTCTTTTTTCTTAGGTTAAATCAGATTTATCCAACTCTGTTCATATATTGACGAGAAAGAAAGAAATCTCTTAGACTAAACCCTACGTATCTATACCTCTTTGGGCCATCATCTGTTCTCTTAACGGGGCTGTGGGCTAAACTTAGAGTAAGATCATAACAGGGATATCACCCTTGTAGCATTTTCTTGATATTGTATGACTATGTGCATATGTTTTCCTTGATGTATTTTTTTTTGTTTTGGTGTTGTGAGAAGATTTTATAGATGATAAATAAAATCTCTCTGGAACTAATCAGCGTGTTGGTCAGCTCGTTCTAGAATATTTACATAAGTATTGTTATAGTTTTCCCACGTCTGTGTGTCTAACTGTTGTCACTGGAAGGGGTGTGCACGTGAGTGGTATGTTCATACATAGTAACATATGTTGTCAATAGTCTGTCTGACTCTTATATATCTGTCGTAGAAGATAGGCCTGAGAGAAAGAGAAGATTCTTGTTTTTTTCAGGGGACAGCGCTATTTGATTCGCTACCACTGCACTCCTGGGAAAATCTAGTTCTTTTTACTAACTCTCACTGTGTATATCACATATTCTAATCTATTCAGAAGGGACCTAACCCAAGTCTTAATACTCCTATCGAAAATCTACGACAAATGGGTTCTCGTCCGTAGGATTTTTGAACTTAGAATAGGAAGACGAGTACGACAAACGTGGACTCGTCTATCTGGATTTTGTATTTAAGATTCTTTATTCTGTAATAGAGTAAGAGTGTGATGTCTTGTGAGTTTTGTATCTTTTTAAAATAATTTATCCCCTAGACTAACGATCTGTTTTCGGGCGTGCTGACCACACAAACTGATAGTTTTTTTTCCACAGCATTTAGAAATAATATACATTTCAGTTACAGGTTGATTGTCGGAATATATGTTATTGTTGATTTGTAATACTAAACGCTGGTAAAGTTTTGTGAGTGTATAACATTCACAAGGGTTCTGAAGCAGGAAGGTGTTTGAACTAAAGTTAAGGAGTGCGATTCGGACTATTTGTCCAGATTAATTGCCTCCCTCACCCTAACTGTCTTCAGGGGTAAACTTGATAGTGGATTAAAAATTAAGGGATTATTTTTCTCTTTAATTTTTGCAATAATTATTTTGCTTTTCCACTGTAGCAACTTATTTTTCAGAAGAAATCTTAACTACCAGTTAGTTGGCGTAGTCGTGTTTTGCATTAAGTGCTTTATTGCCGATAATAGCAGCGATAGTTAGATTTTATTTTGGAGGAGGCATCCCAGGGTTAAGGATATCATCTTTCGGATTTTTTTGTATTTTTTCTCGTAAGTGGTAGGAACCAGGTTATTCTTTTCCCTATTTTCTATCTCCACTAGTCTCAGTCACTGACATAATATGGCCGAGAGGGCAAAGCTTAGACAACTCCTCAGGGACGAAGCGAGAGAGGAGGGACTGGAAGGAGAGGAAGCGAAAGCATTTGTCAGAGACGAACTTGAGAGATATGATGCGGAGAGGAAAGAAGCAGAAGACCGGCTATTACAGCAGAAGAAGATGGATGAGGAAATGGAAATCCGCAGGATGCAGCATGAGAAAAGAGATAAGGAAAGACAGCATGAGGAAAGAGAGAAGGAGAGACAGCATTTGGAAAGAGAAAATGAGCAACGACGACAGCATGAGTTGGCTCTTAAGGCTCTAGAAGTCCAAAGTCGTGGTGCTGCCTCTACCTCCAGAAATGGAGAGTCTTCTCCTCATTCTTCCTTAACTGATCCTTCTAACACTCAATCCACCCATCTCACTGCTATGTCTTTTCCGCTAGAATCTTTCCCTTGTCCAAATGAGAAGATTGACACTTGGCTAGAAAAATTTGAGAAAATTGCAACTCTGTACGGTTTAGAGAGGTCGCGTTGGAACATGAAGCTTTCCCAGGCTTTGAAAAGTTCTGCGTATGATGTTTACGCCAAACTGGAAAGCAGCCAACAAGACAACTATGATGTGTTGAAGAAAGCGTTACTGGAGCGCTTTGAAATGAACGCTCGCAAATTTTTGCAACTGTTTCGCAACAGCCGGAAAGAGAATTCTGAAACTTTTCAGCAGTTCTCGTCTCGTTTGAAGGGTTATCTGACAAAGTGCCTAGAGCTCTCACAGCTCCCCTCTACCTATGAAGGTCTTGAGGAATTTGTTTTAACAGAACAAATAAAAAACACATTGTCTGCAGATACCCGGAGATTTCTAGCTGAGCAGGGTGCAGAAAAGCTCGAAGACATTTTGGAAAAGTCTGAGCGTTATCACAATGCGCTGGCTGAACTACCGGCCACAAAGCGGAAACCGACAGAGGAGCATTTTCGAAAACATAACCTTGAGCAATCTTCTCAGGCTTCTAACCTAAATAACCACAGAGAAACTGGACCTCAAAACCCCCCTCCTGAAAAATCCAAGTTCTACAAGAACAAGTACCCCAACCACCCCAAACAGTCTGATCAACCCGACCGCCCTACATGGCAGCGTAGCCAGAAAGGACAAGGTGGCAAAGGGAGAACCCCTGAGCACGGGACATATGATCAGACCGAGCACACCGAGCCGAAACGCATCGGATGCTTATTAACAGTCTCGCAAGGCGGAATTATTGACAGTGATTCCCAACCTGTTGGGGATAGACCCTCAACGCGAGGTATTGTTACTGTGAACGGTTCTCAAACTTCTTGCTTATTTGACACAGGGCTTTCTTATGATTGCATTGTTGCCAGAAACCTGGTCAAACCCGGTCAAGAGACAGCAGAGACCGTCCAACTTTGTGGAGTTCGTAAGAGTGATGCACCTACAGCGCTTCCCATCGCATTGGTGGAGATCCACTCTGATTTTGTCAGAGGTGTGATCAAAGCGGCTGTTATGGATGATCCCATCTATCCAGTTATACTTGGCGGGAGATACGTGTGTATTGGGAAACCGGAAGAGCCGATTGTGGCAGCAGTAACTACAAGAGGGCAAACCATGAAGGAACGGGAGCCTGCGCCTAATTTGTTACCTATGGAACTTAAAGAAACGCAATACAAGGACCCTACTTTGGCACCTTGCTTTAGGAAACTGCCCATGGCTAAGGAACCCAGACAGCACGGGGACATTTTTTCTGAGGATGGCGTACTTTATCGGAGAACGGGCAAGCCTGACCAAGGTTACAACCAGCTCCTAGTACCGAAACAGTACAGAAGCCAAATCCTAGAAATGGGGCACTCTCTTCCCTTCAGCGGACATATGGGACAGAACGCCACAAACCAACGTATAACCACTCATTATTGGTGGCCAGGAGTAAATACTGATATTATCAGATATGTCAAATCCTGTGCCCAGTGCCAACGTGTACCACCCAAGCAACGGACACCCCCAGTCCACATGGGTGAAATGCCAATAGTGGGAACACTATTCGAACGGGTTGTGATCGACATTTTAGGGCCTTTCGAAAGGACTAAAAGAAGGAGCAGGTTTATCCTGACCTTAGTCGATACATGCACTTTATGGGCAGAAGCTATCCCGCTAACATGCGCAGATGCCAAGCATGTCGCAGAAGCCCTCGTGCAGATTTTCACTCGGTTGGGATTCCCTCAGCAAGTGTTGACGGATAATGGATCTCCATACCGAAACCTGTTGATGGATGAGATCGTTAAGATCTTGAGGACCCAGCACATCCACACTAAGCCATATACTCCGGCCGGAAATGGGCTCGTGGAACGTGCTAATGGAAACCTCACCATGATGCTAAGTAAGCTGGCACAAGTGAAACCTGAAGATTGGGATCTCTGTATTCCTGCAGCATTATTTGGCTACAGAGAATCTCCTCATACTTCCACAGGATTTCCGCCAGCTACACTCTTATTCGGCAGACCCATTAAGGGCCCGCTTGAAGCCTTACTTCAGTCTCTGACAGACGAGAAGGCTGATGAGACAGTTGTCTCAGCCAGTAAATATGTGTCGGTTTTAAAGGAACGGTTGAAACTAGGGTGGGACCTAGCAACGACTAACTTTAAGCGAGCTCGCACAAAGCACGCTAACCGATACAGGAAAGTCGCGAAAGAGAGAGAACTGGAAGCAGGAGAGAAAGTTTTGGTGTTACTCCCTACCGAGAACAACCAACTGAAGATCGGATGGCAAGGGCCGTTTACCGTCCTGAAAAAAGATTTCTAAGGCTAACTACCAGATCTCTATTCAAGGAAAGGAAAAGGTTTTCCATTTAAATCTCTTAAAGAGATACTTGGAAAGACCAGTGCCAACCTCCGACCATCTCCTGACGATCGCCAAAACTGACGAAGATGACGATAGTGGCAGGGATATTCCACCGCTATCACAGGAAATCTTTCCAAAATGTCAGAAGCGGCGACGCTCTTTCAAGCGCGCATGGGAAACATTCCAGAGAAAGGAAACTTTGGGAGTAGACTTGAGTAGGAATTGGAGAGAGATGGAGGGGGAAGATGAGAGGGAAGAAGACAGACACCCCGAAGCTACGGTTATAGGAAATTTAAATTCCATAACGTAGACATGGAGTGCTTCCATATCTTAAGGGGGGACGTCCTGTCACGTGGGTCTTTATATCATTAAATTACCTACATCTTCTTCCTATTCTCTCACCCTAATCCTTTCATTTTATTACTTTTCCGTACTTGTTTTTTCCTGTATTTTTTCGCATCATTCGTTGCGAAAAATATATTTCTTTCCCATCATCGTTTTTCTTTCTCATACTGACTAGTAACCTTATTGCATCAGATGTCAGTCGCGCAGATAGCTGTGAAGATACGGTTCTCGCCAGACATACGTCTGCAGTTTCCCCCGGTCAGAGCGCGGCCCGACCAGATTTCTGGGCCTGAGGTGTGAGAAATTCGTTTCGCTGGACATAGAGCAGACTTTTGGTCTACCATTTTGTTCACCTGTCACTAGCTTAAGGTGTCAAACCCGGCATCTGTACGACGCAGTTGTAGACGGTTGTCTGAGATTTGCAACTGTCACGCGCATTTCTCGGTCACTGGTGGCAGTTACGTCACGCGTTAAGCTGACGTAAATGTTGGGAGTAGGGGAGATAATTTCGCTTGGCGAAATAAGTTTGGGCCCTTTGTCTGATTTTAAGATATTGGCCCGAGTTTGAAACTTTAATTTCATTCTCGCTCCTATATTCGCAGTAGACAGGTTGTTCGAAACAGAATAGCTGTTAGCGAAGTTTCTCAGTTTGTTTCGGCAATTTGTCGAACTTCTAGACTTCCTTAAATATTCAGCATATAATTCTTAAGTTGTGCGACTACCTGTAGTTCTGTGTGAGGTAATATATATTATATCTAGTATTTTGTGAAATGATAAAGTGTTAAGTCGCTTATTTCATATTTCACTAGTTAGATTTTGCGCAGAGTGCCAAATTTATATAGTCTGTATTATTTTCTAGTGACGTGTTTCAGTGGATAGCAGAATAAATTATATCTTAGCTTACTAAACAATAATGTAGCTATAATGAAGTTAAATTTTACTGCTAAGAAATCAGACGAGATCATATTTTTCTAAGCTAACTTACAAATGCTAGAAACCTCATGAGATGTTGACGGAACACGCACGTGTTCCTAAATTCATGGGGATTGATGATTTTTTTTTAAGATATAACTTACTTTACGGGAAATTTAAATGATAAGTCAAGCAGTACACTTGCGGTTTAATAATGTAAGTTATAGTGGGTACATATTGTAAAAATTATTTGATATGTGTTCTTTCTTTTATATAGTGAAACGGTGGTACCAAACTTTACCAGCGTTCTAGTACGTGAACTTTATTTGGGAAGAAACAAATCACTTTCATTACCTGAACTGTAACAGTTAAATGAAGTAAGAGGCCTTCGCGCCAGAATTAATTCTTCCAGAATAACTCTTCAGTACAATTCAGCCCGTTGTGGCAAGCAAAGATCAGAAACATTCCGACAGAGTTTTGACTAGTACTGTGGTGACCAAATATAGTAACTTCCTGAAAGTAGACACCGATCTGACATTCCTTAAATTCTAGAAACCAAAGCTAATGACATTGTGCTCTGCTAACTTTCGTGCCTGGACAATATTTTATGTGACTTAATCAGACATTCGAAAAATTAGAACACCCAAGGAATCGTTCCCTGAGAGTTTAGTACGTCTTTTGGAACTGGGGATTTCTTGGTCAAGGACTGCATTTTCGGGTCTGTGTGAAGGTCCTAAAATTGAGTATGTTCCCAGAGGCAGCGAGCAAAGTTGTGAGTATAACTGCATGGCCATGGCTGAATGAATGAGTGTACGCAGATCAGAGTGTTATTTTATAGTTATCGATTGTCACCAATTTACTGTCTTAATTCTTTTTGTTTAACCTGCAGAATTTGTTACTAGTTGCTAGAGTTTCTTTTTTCTTAGGTTAAATCAGATTTATCCAACTCTGTTCATATATTGACGAGAAAGAAAGAAATCTCTTAGACTAAACCCTACGTATCTATACCTCTTTGGGCCATCATCTGTTCTCTTAACGGGGCTGTGGGCTAAACTTAGAATAAGATCATAACGGGGATATCACCCTTGTAGCATTTTCTTTATATTGTATGACTATGTGCATATGTTTTCCTTGATGTATTTTGTTTTGTTTTGGTGTTGTGAGAAGATTTTATAGATGATAAATAAAATCTCTCTGGAACTAATCAGCGTGTTGGTCAGCTCGTTCTAGAATATTTACATAAGTATTGTTATAGTTTTCCCACGTCTGTGTGTCTAACTGTTGTCACTGGAAGGGGTGTGCACGTGAGTGGTATGTTCATACATAGTAACATATGTTGTCAATAGTCTGTCTGACTCTTATATATCTGTCGTAGAAGATAGGCCTGAGAGAAAGAGAAGATTCTTGTTTTTTTCAGGGGACAGCGCTATTTGATTCGCTACCACTGCACTCCTGGGAAAATCTAGTTCTTTTTACTAACTCTCACTGTGTATATCACATATTCTAATCTATTCAGAAGGGACCTAACCCAAGTCTTAATACTCCTATCGAAAATCTACGACAGCATTGCAGTTCGTCCTGATATCTAGAGTGACTTTAACAGTATCGTATATATATATATATATATATATATATATATATATATATATATATATATATAATATATATATATATATATATATATATATAATCAATTAGTGTACTTACCCAAAAGGCATGAAACATATAGCTATGAAGCCAACCAGAAAGCAATTGTCACAAACGTACGTTCTTCAAGATTTACTTGTCCCTTGCTGTGCTATTTCCAACGAAGTTAGTCTTACTGGGGAAATAAAACAGCTACTACTTCCAGGAATTCTATTTGTGTAAACCTCGCAAACTTTTTAGGAAAAGAAATCTGGGAAGATTTTTATCTCCAATGTTCTACAGTGGCCAACCGGATATCCTTTCAAAGGGAAAAAACTGGGGCACTTAAGGGAAAATACAGACGGGTGTTGCTGTCTATATTTAGCTAATTTTCTATGAATCGCAGCATCACGTGAGTTATTTCGAATCAGCAAACTCTTACAAGCCGAGAAAAAGGACAAAACTAGGGTTGCCCGTTTAGATTTTTTGACGCCAAATTCCATAAATCTGGTTTTTTTTTTTTTTTCCTTCCTTTTTTTTTTTTTTTTTTTTTTTCTTAAATCGGTTGGCGTCAAAAAAATTCGCTTGGATTTTTGGGCTGTTTGTTTTGTTGACCTTTTTGTTGGCGTCGAAAAATTCGTTTGTCTTTTTGGCTTTTTTTTTCCCTTAGCTTTTAAAACAAAACGTTGGTGTAACAAAAATGTGTGCAGCTATTTGGCTTTTTTTTTTGGGGGGGGGGGGGGGGGGGGGGGTGTGCGTGTATTTAATTATATCAAGGAATTACAAAACATGACGATGGAAGATAAAATAAATTACATCCCATTATCTACGGTCATAGAGACATCTAGGTGAGCGTTTCAATCCCTTTACAAAACATGACCTACTGCTTATTAGCATTTGTTACATCTGGCTGTGAGCGAGGAAGGTATGTTTCTGTGACAAGATAGCCACAAAAGCTACCAGAGTCTGAAAAACTGCATCGGTTTTGCATTGGATGGTGAGTAAACCATGGTTGATTGTAATAACTCAGTGTGGTATAGATTGAAAGATGTCACTCCTCACCGTGTGCAACTAAATGCATCTACCATTCACTGGCTTTGTGCGTTCAACGTGAAATTTCCACACTACTATCGTATGTCGGATTTTTATTGTCAGAAATATCTCTTTTGCTATAGTGAGTAAAGACGAGAATTGTATAATGAATTGTTTTGCGTTATGAACACAGATACAGAATCTGAACCTGCTCGAGGTGCTCCTCTCCCATTTGAAAAACCGTCATCTATTAGGTGGCTCGAGCGAGGAAAGGTTATGTTTAATATTTTGATGAAGGCTTTTTTTCGCTTCTGCTGAGCTAGCTCAGGCATAGTTAGATACAAAATTCAAAGCTCGTCTTTTAAATGAAATTTAGTCATACCACAACACTGCCTGTGCTTTGTGTTTGCTACGCATGTTTTTACAAGAATTTGAAAGATTGAATGGTCTTATTCAGCAAAACAACCTGATCCACACAGGATGTACCAAGAACTATTCTTGAACCAGCATAGTCTTTAGAACAGAATGTATGGTGTCCGTGGGCAGAAAAAAAGCATTCATCAAGTTCAATTTGGTGTTAAGTTCTGAACAGAATGTGATAAGTTCCTACAGCAGAACAAGGGCGTTAAGATATATCAGGAAATACGCTCGTATAAAATGTCAAGACAAGATGTTTATCTATGCAAGAAGAATATCTCAGTCAAGTTAGATGTAGACTTCTCTCAGCGAAAGATACTTTTCAAGGCCTATCAAAACTGTGCTCTGTGATAATTTTGAACCAGGTGGCAAGACCCCCATTGTCAGAGTTGCCTTTTATACACATTGCAGAAAATAACATCAGCACATTTGAAGAGCAATACAGAAAAATAACTTTTGTTGAATGGAGAGAAGAGCCACAATTTAAGAAAGATAGACTCCCCACAGACAGTAAACAATTTTGTATTGGTGTACTGCAAGATAAGGCATTCAAAGAGCTCCACGCGTATGCCCTTACGTGTTTAATAACCCCAGTGATTAATGCTGTAGTTTAGAGGATATTCTCTCTTTTATCATCAATTAAGATAAAAGCAAGAAACAGAATGCAGTTGCATCTGCTTGACGTTATTGTAAGAATCAGATCGGAACTGTTTTCGAATAAATGTTGTAAGGACTGCATCGTCAAAAATATTAAAAGACTATACAAATTATTTGGCGGAGGTTCCAACGGGGATGACATTGATGACCTCTATTTGGAGCTTTTTTTTTGTGATGTGAGTATAAATAGTCCATTTAACAGTTCGGCTTTTTTGTGAAAGAGTTTGGCTTTTCTGTGAAGGTGGTTGGCTTTTTTTTCTTCACAATTTTTATCTGGCAACCCTGGGCAACACAAGCTTGTCAGATGCGTGATAACAGCAGTAGGCAAGGTTATTAGGCATGAGCCGTCTTCCGGAAAATATTAATTTATACATAAGCTTTGTCGATACCCAGTTGGGGGAGGGGGGAGAAGAGGGAGGGGGCAGTCCGCCCCGAGTGACATCCAGGGTGTGCGAAGGAGCGGTTCGCCCCGGGTGACATCCAAGAAGGGGATGCCATTGGAAACTATTACGATAGTACTGCTCAAAATATACTTGCAAGTGTTTTTCTTTATGACAGGAGGGTGCTAAAGGTAGAATCAACCCCGAGTGCCAAATATTTTAGGGGCGCCTCTATCGATACCATTTATTGTATTGCATATTTACGCCTATAATCAGGTACTTATTTTATTAAGCACTTTTCCTTACCTTAAAAAAAAAAAAAATATGACGTTTATAATTTAGAACGATTTTTAACAAAGGCTGCACAAACAAACAAACAAACAAACAAACAAAAAGTAAGCCTTCAAAATATAATATTGCTGTCAAAACACTTTTCTCCCCTATTTTTTCAGACAGATCTTTGAATTATGAAAAAACTGATCATATCACAAATGACAAATCCATTAAACGAATAACATAAAACCGGCACTATATATCAGTGGCGTAATTACGGTGTAAATGGTCCCCGGGCATAAATTACGGGATGCCCTCATTACAGAATGGGCTCAGAACTATAAACAATATAGAAGAAATATGTATCAAAAATATAACTGATTACTTCATCAGTGCTCTTCATTTCCCCAATGAAAATAGACGAGTTAAATCTAGGTTACCGGGGCTTTGGACCTGAGTGTTTAATTTGTTTAATGGAGAGGGTGAATAGCAAAGAGGCAGGTTTTTGTGAGAATTAACTGTTTCATTTTTTATATTGATCGTTCGTCGGTGTTGAAGAGACCCTTGTTGACATTATCTTTGGAAGTCGACAGTAGAATACCTAAGCAGGGTCAAATGAGAAGCAGTAGAAATTTATTTAATGAAGCAGAATCATTTTTTTCTCTTAACGCTAGAGAAATTTCTGCCAGTGTTAATATTTACAAGTCCTAGCTGAGATATTGTTTAAAAATAGAGGAAAGGGTAAATATTTGCGTACGATAGACAGTCGATGAATGAATTAAATGCAGATACTGAGAACAATTGTTAAACTCAGCGATAATACCATGTGCTTTCTACTACTCGTTTAAAATGTGTGAATACGTTGCATCACTAAATGATGTTTAAAACCATCATGTTGAAGAATACTATCTAGTGACAAACGTGAGGCATGTGTGATGGGTACAACATAGTCTCAAGGTAGAAGATAATAGAGTCAGAAATAAACAGAAGGTTTAATCACGAGATCAGAGCCTGGGAACCTACTGATAAGAGGAAGTCAGACTACCTGATCTGGGCACCCTGCAACATAAGCAAGAAGTTACAGACTTTCATAAATGGGTGCTTGCGAGGAATATGATTGAAATGGTACAACCCAGTCACCAACGTGGACCTGATGACAAGAACCAGTGGAACCGACAGCAGAGGTGACTCCAGACACAGTGAGAAGTGATGATTACATCACATGTGCCTAAAGCGTATAGTATCATTTTGTGAGATATATGTACCGTATTAATTGTAATTCGGGCAAGCCATTGTCCTCACGCTGTCCAGAAGAATAATTGTGATTTCTAATCATATTCCCTGAGTTATACTGTGTATACTCTGGGAGAATAATTATTCAGAGAGGTTAACATTGGTGGGTGCACAACGAGACAATGCGCCTGTTAATCTTCCAACCCAGTGTACTTAGCAGAGGCATTTGTTCTTTTTATTTTGTCTAAAGTATGTGGTACGAAGCTGCAAGACTAAAGTTTCTACGCCATTAGTGTGAGTCAAGAGCAGAGATTCAACACTAACCATCTACATTGGGCGGGTTGTGTTAACACGTGCTCTCATCACAAAAGAATTGACGAAACCACGGCTGCAGGACTCACTTAGACCAGCTAAGTTCTTATTAAAGGAAACAGCAAAAGGACACAATTTTTATAAATCCTCACCAAAGTCTCAGTGAAGACAATTTTATATACATCTAAAATTCACCATATTCCATCGTTATTTTAACATGTTAAAACTAATTGACTATTAAATTTGTTGCATGTTATTTTAAAACAAAACAATCATTGTTGATTCAGTTATTATAGGTATGAAAGCAAACGTATGAGCAGGACTCATTAATATATATACATCTAGACATATATTTACACCTATGGATCAAATACCTTATAAAAGAATTTCGCTGGATTTACACCAGCTGGGGGCTTGAACAGGCTAAAACCATTGCTTAATTCTTCATGAAAGGCAACGGATCAGATATAAGTTAATAGTGCTCTGCCCTGTGCAGCATTGTTCTTGACTTCTGAAAACATCTTGTGAATATCCCTTGAGATAGAAGCATCATTATCCTTCTTTTGAAGACCCATATTAACCCTTGAGTGTTGGTCACCGGTGGACCACTACTGCAGAGCTAAGGGGAGGCAATCCGTGAAACTCATTTTCATGACAAACAATGAATATTGTCCTCCTTTTTACGTTTAACCATATGGTAACCTTATGCTTACATGAAATAAGAAATGTTACTCAACACTGTATCTCGATTGTATAAATTCTGCCGAATGACTTATCACTTTATTGACATAAAGGTACAACATTATAGCAATTGTTTGCTATATTGATCCCGTTTAAAATGCGAAAAAGAAAACTGGTCTGTTTTAAACAGGGACAGGGTTGTGGAGTAGGCCAGCAAAAAAATTCCTATTCCGACTCCTGAAATTTTAGAAGTCCGACTACAGTTTTTATTACTAGTCAGTCATAAGGCATAAAATAATGCACTTACCAACAAAAAAAATTCCGATTCTGACTCCTGAAATTTTAGAAAATTATGCACTTATATGGAGTTATATGCATGGAGGGATATCTGAAGTCATCGTTATACGACCACAAGCTATGCACAATGCTACAATATACGTACGTGGAAGTGAACCTATATCTGTGAAGCTAATTACATCCTCATTGACTTTTGAAATCATCCACACACTTCCAGGGATGTCCACTGTGGTGAAACTTTTTGAGAACCCATCATTGCACATTAAGCTTGAAGAAGTTACTTGAGCCATAGGCGTAATTCTTTGGCTTTGACATGGTTGACTGCAGGCAGAAAGACCTTACTATGGACCCAGTGATAGGCAGGGGGAGCTGAGAAGTGGCTCTGTGCAGGATGTGACAATTCCTTGGGAGAGCCCAGAACCAGAGTACAGTATTTTAGCTCTGCATAGTTGGAGAGCCCCCTTGGATGGCAAGGAATGTACCGTATGCCACGCACTTCTTACTCCTAGCTTGGGACCAGATGTGATGATCCTTTAAATGCAAGCCAAGCTGGAGAAACGAGCTCATGACTTCAAAACTCAACACGTTTCGGAATAGCAGAAAAGCCACAGGAAAAGCCTAGATCTACAGTGTAGATAATACCAAGGAGTCTTCAACTTGGTAGGGATCTAAACTTCTGTGTCGGAGTCGGGACATTTTTTACCGACTCTAAATGCACTAAAAAACACGACCGACTCCACAGTTCTGGTTTTAAAGCGAGAAAGAAAATTGATCCGTTTTTTTTTTTAAACATAAATATGTGTTATCCCCACTCGCCAACACTTTTAGAAAATAAGACAAATGCTTAAAAGGAAAGTTAGTCACTTTAGCAAACATTTTATTTTCTGGACTGCGCATCTTGGCGTACATTTAAGCGATAACATGAGCTACACTTAACTTGACAAAAACTTCTTGTTATTCTCCTGGTTGGCCTTTTCCCAGGAACTTTTTTTTTTTGGAACACAAACACGCCTTTGGTGCTGCTGTTAATTCTGCGAATCCACGCCCTAAAATGAGGTCATCAATGGAATGTCGATTAAAATCAAAATATGGAAAATGAAAGTCATTTTACACTAATATTTAAGTATACAGAATGTGAATAAATTCGCATGCATAAATTCAAGAGATAAAAGGGCAGGAACACATTATTCGACGGGTCGACAGTTCTGGTAATCAGTGTGCATCCCGTTGTAACGCTATGTATAAAAGAAGGTAGTACCATAACCGTGAACTGTTAGAAACTTCACCATACTAGGTTCAGCTTTTTGGTTGAGGTGGGGTGAACAGTTCTATTCCCCGCTGCCTTCCCTAACTCAACAGCAGAGTCGGGTACACATTTACAGCTGGGTTGACTGGAGCGTGGCGATACCAGGTTTTGATCCCGGTAACTTCGCCGCAAAGGAAAGAGTTATAATCGCTTAGTCAATCGGACGCACAACGCCATGTATGGAGTTTCTTTTAGTGGCTCACTTGTTTCTGCAGTCCGTTCTCGGAAAATGGGGTAGACAAGGTTTCGGTTTTGATTGTAGGCATTCGCCAGAACAGTATGGGAGAATTCGTGCAAGTTGCATTTTCTGTAGGGGGGCCATCCATAAAAGACGTCCACAAAATTCTGGCACTTTTTTTCCCTCCCCTCTCCCATGTCCACCTCTGATTGACCCCTACCCCCTCCCCCCTTGTGGACGTCCACTCCACAAGGTCTTGAGTAAACACATAAGCTTACATTTATAATCACCTACCTATACTTACAACTTAGTTTAGTTCTATACAATACATCATTTGTATACAGATAACTCAGTTTAATTATGTGCAACACGAGTTACTAAATATTGCACATTAAATAGTAACATACAAGTCTCATCTCAGTGTTCCGTATAACTGAAACAGTTATCTTAATATTTTACAGTAAGTAACAAACCAAAAAAAAAAAAAAAAACACTAAAGCTATGTAAAAATTTAAATATGCAAAAACTATGCACATCATAGTACAGTGGGTTTCCTAAGTTCAAAACACCTAAACCGGCACAGTAATTATTTTCAATATTGAAACAGTGAGTCAACCAAAAATGAAAGTTTTGACAGTTAATGACGCAAAACAATTATGTGACAAAACTTTATAAACAAAGTAAGAAATTTGATCAGGAAAGCATTTTATAAAATTTAAATCTTAAATTAATTGTTTAATGAAACTGATTATCTTACTGTTTCTGGGATATCTTAAACTTTTGAAACAAAGTGTCCTGTAGCGATATTCTGAAGGGAAACTCTTCTTAACTGCCACAATATTAATGTGAATGTTTGCCATTCATTTAGCACTGAATTCGGACTGCAACCAGTTGAACAGGCTGCGTACAATAACGACCCTAGTGTCAGAACTTTGTTGTTCTGGTTGCTTTGGTGCAATGTCTAAATCACCAACATCATCGTCATCTGGATCAATTGTAACTGTCTGATGCACAGATTTGTGCACTTTGACAGCTGCATGAGATGGACGGTATTGTCCGCATGAGCTGCATACACGCTTGTGAATTTGTCCAGTCCACTGAGGGGCAGTAAAAGTCAAATGGCATAACTTTAAATCCATGATGTGGTTCAAGACCATCTAACAAAATTCTGTGAAAAAATATATGCCACTGCCATCTGCACATGATGCACTGCTGACGCCTGAACATGTTCTGTAAAATGGCACTGGCGATGGAATGAATCATTTACGAAATACATCATTGTAGTTCGTGCGTCTCTGTCCACAGCATGTGAGAGTATTGCACTTGACGATTTCTAGGCAGTATTGTGACTGCTGAACATGGTCAGCACCATTGCAGGCTTGGAACGGGAAGGTCAGCTACATTGCTACTAACTTCAGGTTCCACATACTTGGCATGCACACTGTAGCCATCAATGACTGTTTGATTCCAAACTTCAGCAAGTGTCTCTCCAGCTTTCTTGGAATTAGACTACAATTTTGCTATTGGAATCAAGGCGTGATCCATAGTGATCATGTGGCAAAATACGTCCAGATAGGTCATGAGATAATGGTGCCATACGCATTTCAACAGCCATGTATGCACTATGGGGTGGCACATTGCAGACAACAAACAGTGCATCAGATTATTTAAACTCAGAATATAATTAATCAATGGTTGTAAAAGTTAACTAAATTTATACTAAAATGTAAAATGATTATTGTCGCGACCTTAGTGGTATAAAATAATCAAGCAAACTGAAATGTGAAAGCCTGTTTTTGGTCATTTTAGCTTCTGAAACAAAATGCCATGTTGTTAAGCCATATTTTAATTAAGGGGAGTTAAGTGTTTAAGACTCGTATGTACAGGTCAGATTTTTGTACACACACTTTTTGAACACTGCTTTTTTGACTAGCTGTTAGTTTGCTTTTTAAAAATAGGATAAAGAAACTGTCGAACGTTCTATGAATTAGTTTTGGGGGGAAAGGCGGATGAATTCTGCTCACATCTCAAGCTGCGAGTTTGCGCTTGAATGAATTTGGTACTGAGCTGTTTTAAGCAGCTGATTTTTCGTGACAGTACTTGGCTGGCAGAGCTTGAAAATGGACGCTTTACCATTTTTGCTAGTGTGTTCCAGCATATATTCTTTTTGTGAAAGGAATAATTGATAATTATAGAATGTACTTTATTGATGATATTATGATGCCACGGATTGTACAGGCCATTATTCCATATCCATATTTTGTGATGGATTGTTTTTGCAGTTAGATAGTGTGTTGAAGAGAATGTTGTTTTCTCCCAGGGAACTTGTTATTCAAAGCCACGGATCTCGTTGGCATGTTAATGCATTGTATTCATATTGATTCAAAGTCATGGACTATTGAGAACTGGAATGATATTTTTGCTGTACTATTATGAGATGAAATATGTGCTGCTATGTCCTGCAGCCTATTCACCTATTTGCTTATTCATGTTTTCCTGATGGATATTTTGTGCTTAATGTCCATGATTTGCTGTGGTGGTTTATGCAACCGTTGTTATGGATTTACACATGTTGCTTCATGAGTATGCTGTGAATTGTCTTGCTATGATGTCTACGTGACCGTCTCGTCAATAAACTGTATAACGTTGCCAGGTCTTACAACATTTCCTGACTTCTACGTTGCTGTGGTGTGAGTGACTTATCATAGACACACTTAAAGAACCTATACACATTCGCGTATGTTATATTTCTATAGTCACACACCTGTCGGCCATCCGTAAGCCCGACTTATGCTGATCGCCATTTATCAGCGAAAGTAATAATAACATTTATCTTCTTGATGACCCCCACCAGTATCTTCCATCAAATAAACCTTTAACAGAAGTGGTCGCCAGTGATTCGGGGTATAAACAGTCCAGAAGTTTACTGTGATGTCAATTCAGCTGGATTTACAGTGTTGTCAGTACTGACTTTTATGCACAAGTTATTCAAGTCAAGAGTGGCAGTGTTCCAGTCCTTCTTCTCGTGCGCCAACTTAGGATTTCAGCACCCGATGTCAGGAATTTCATTCGAAAGCCGCTATCACTTTGGAGTTCCAGTACCGATCACCATTGGATTTATTCAGACTGTGTGATACCTGATTTACATCATTGTTGTTGCTGCGGAGGCTGGGTTTTTTTTCTTTTGAAGATAAGTGGTTTGTTTGTTTGTAAACTGTACCACTGTTCGGTGTAACATTGAGCCTTCCTCAGAGCATAATCTATTTATTCTTTCACGTGTTCTATATTATATGTTTCATGTTTATGTGGGCGGTTGGAGCGGTGACTTATGAAGGGAATATCCCAGTTCACACAGGGCCTTCATGAGCGTTCTATAGGGTCTAGATTGTGAGTTTCAATTGAGCGGTAATTCCGGTTCAAGGCTAAAAAAACTTGCCGAGGTTCAGACCGTTACTTGTCCCTCACGACAGTAATTGTTTAGGTGTGACGAAACGTCTCAGTGTTGTTGTCGTTATATTTTTTCTCTGTACCTTAGTTTTTGATTAATTTGTTTGTGAGTGTCTTCCTCCTCTTACTATCTTTGATTTATATACAACTTTTTCGTTTATACACTGTATTGTCGCTTGTATTGTCTTACTTTTCGCAGTGTCATTGCATTCTTTGCAATATTTTTTCTTTGGTTTTGCTTTCAGGTTTAGTTGATTCTGCGAACGTGGTCATTTGTGCTTTATATCTTGTCTTTGTCACTTTTGTTTGTACTATCTATTTTGTCATGCACTGTCAATATTATAATGCATAATATATATATATATATATAGGTAATTAATAACATTATTAGTAGTTAAAAAGGTAATTGTACAAGTTCTTAAGCAAGGACTTGTCACCCACGAAGTTGAAATAGAGTGAGTGTCTCCTGGATATTTACATTACTTACATATCTTGTAAAATACAGCATAATGTCTAGTTTGGATTATTTCATTACACAAGGGAAATCCCTTGGTATGACTACGGAGAGATTAGAAGAATTCGCACTTGCCGAATATGCCAAGGCGCAGAAGTCAGAAGAAAAGAAACAGAAATTAGAGGTTGAAAAACAGAAAATGGAGGCTGAAGATAGAAGATTGCAAATGCAGGCAGAAGAGAGAAAACTTCAATTAGAAAATGAAAAACAGAAATTAGAGGCTGAAGATAGAAAACTTCAACAGCAAATGGTAATGGAAAAACAGAAATTAGAGGCTGAAGATAGAAAAATTCAACAGCAAATGGAAATGGAAAAACAGAAATTAGAGGCTGAAGAGAAAAACTCAACAGCAAATGCAAATGGAGGAAAGAAAATTGCAGATGCAGATGCAAGCTGAAGAGAATATGAGACTGCATGAGGAAAAGATTTCGTCTATAGAGCTGGAGAGAATAAAGGTAGTGAATATTGGTAATACACAAAATGAGACAATCAAACAACTTCTAATAAGGCAAATAATCATTCTTATAGACCCAAATTGCCAAAATTTAATCCTCCCTCTGACGATATTTTATTTTACCTAAATAGATTTGAACTTTTATGCGAATCTCATAAGATAGACAAGTAGGGATATTGTGCACGACTTATGGACATACTTAAGGGTGAAGCTATGAACACTGTAAGTATGTTGGAGGGCCCTGACAAGAATAACTATGATGTTGTCAGAGCGGACTTGTTAAAAAAATATCAACTGGATGAAGACGGTTATCGCCTACGCTTTAAGTCTCTATTGCCAGAGACAGGGAAAGATTTTTCAGACTATATAGCAAATATTCGCCTTACGTTTTCACGTTGGGTGGAACTTTCAAAAAACTGAACATACATACGAAGCCCTCATGGATTTATTGCTTCGTGACAAAGTCATGTCGTCTGTAAACGCTTCTTTTCTACATGAGCGAAAACCTACAAACTTGAAATATATGGAACAATACTGTCGCCAATACGTCACTGCAAACCCGAATGTTACTGTTGGCCACTCTGAGGTCAGAGAAGGTTTACCCGTGGCTTCAGCAATACCATATGGTCCTAATTTGCGCCATAGATCTCTAAGTGCGAATCGCAATTTTGGTAGGAGAGATAATCGTGATTTTGGACAGTACCAAGGGGGTCCATCACGTAGTAATTCTCCTTCTTCAAAGAACTGGAGACAATTTAATGGTCCTCAACATTTTGGTTCCAACAATTATGGAAATTTTGGAAGGGGTAACTACAATAGGGATTATCAACCCTACAATAATTTTTCTCGAAGACAACAAAATCCATCGAATAGATATTTTGATCAAAGGGGAAATAGTAATCGCGACAATGCTAACTGGGGTTCAAATCAGAACAATAGATTCAATAGAGCAAATAACAATGCTTTCAATAGAGATAATAGTCGCGATAGATCGCGATATGACGGTAGATCTCCAAATAATAATAGATCGTATCGCCATGCTTACTCTGCTCAACACGAACCCCAGGTTGTTAATGATCAAGGTAACAATGATAATAGTGTCTCTAATGCTACTGCTTGCTCTGCTTTCGATTTCGAGAGAGCATCTCAGTGCCCGGAGTGCACAACTTTGTTCCAACCTACAGCTAGAACTACCTTGAGTTGCGATCATCCTCTTCCGACTACTCTTCCTGCCTTGTCTGCACACGACGGAAGAGGGTCTCTTACCCTACATAAAGGATTTGTAAATAATAATCCAATCTCAGTTCTCTTTGATTCTGGGTGCAAGACTGTTGGGATTAGACAATCTCTAGTCCATCCATCTTGCGCAACAGGTAAAATGGTGAAATGTTTGACATTCGGTGGGACAGTTGAGACTTTTCCGACTGCCATAGTCCACATTGCCACACCTTTTTTTACTGGTTATATACAAGCATGTATGCTCAGAGCGCCTATCGCTGACCTTACTGTCGGACAGATACATGGTATAAAGGTTTGTACGCCGGTACAAATTGCTGCTTGGGAACGGCAACATAATCTTACTGCCGCCACTATGCCAAAATCTTATCACCAAGTACATTCTGCTAACACAATACATTCTGCCAATTTAGTGCAATCTTGCAGTGTTGATGTTACAATTGTTCATCATGCTAATTTTAGTGCTTCTTGTAACTCAGTTCGACATACCTCAGTACGTCATGGCTCTAACACTGATTCTTCTTTAACTACTATTATAGAAGAAGATCCTTCAGTTTTGTCTGATACACACACTAATTTTATAGCTACGACTGAATCTACATCCAGTCACGTTGATTGCAACTTCTTTGCTGCAATGACTAGCGTTTTCTTTGCTACATGTACGGACTTAGTTGTTAGTACATATATGTACCTTATGAGTTTCTTTAGCTTTCTTGCTGGACCGGTTAGCTCGGTATCTTCGTCTTTTACGACTTTTTGTCGCACTCACTGCACTCCTTTTAAACTTTGGCGTAGGTCCAAGTTTACTACTGTATGCTTTTACATCTTTATTATATCTTTCTTACTTTTTTCTTTGCCCAGTACACAGGCTATGACTTCAGTTCAGCCTTTAAGATGTACGCCTTTGTCTACTGCATTTCCTTTGTCTTGCGCAAAACCTCAGATTGTCAGCCATCATGACACTCTTAGTCATCATTACCATCTTCCAGATCTGCCTTTTGACATGGGTATCATGTGTATACTCACGACTTTTCCATACATCTTTGCACACTGCTATTTTTCTCGAACACTTATATTGCCCTATACAATTAATGATTCCAGTTTAGACTGTGCACCTTTCTCTGTTACCCTTTTTGTGTAACGGAGGAAGGTTTGATTAACATCGTACAGAGGTCAGAAGTTTACACGGCCACATTTGATAGGTTAGAATTGAAATTAACTGTTGTATTTCATAAAATCTTACCTTTACCAAACAGAGATTTTCATTTGTGTTTTTTCACAGCGACGGCTTTGCGATGAGAGTCAGAGCTGCTATATTGTTTGAGTAGGCTGTGGTATTAATCACTATATTTGCTGTTCCAGTGAAACCAGTCGGCAGTTTGACGCCACACTAGATGTGTTTGGTATCTTCATATTCGTGAATTCGTTCAAGACCTCTGGAGATAGTAGATAGTATACACCGGGTTCGATTCCCAGTTGAGGGAATTTAATTTTTTGAAAAATATTTTTTTCAGAACCAGTAGTCCTAATGATGTCATACTTCCCCCTGGTCTCCTGGGTAGTGAGATCGGATGCCATGCCATCTCGGATAAGGGCGAAAAAAAATAGGAGGTCCAGTGTGCAAGTTGCGCACGTTAAAAAATCCCACGGCTGTTGGAAATCCTAAAGAGTAGCCCTGTCCGGCCGCTGCCCTGGCAAAATTTATAAATTAGAAACTTACCCACAACAAAAATATTTATAGAATGTGTGATTCCTATATACACACATTATGATTCTCGCCGATGCTACGGAGTTACGTGCACTATGCTGATATGCTCCTTGTGTGATCTAAAGGAGGAGATAGGAGCACTGATGGAGTAATCTATGTGCAATGAAGATAGTCCTTAAAACCAAACCAATCTAAGAAACTGTATCCCAGTGGCTTCCATAAAACTCTGCAAGGTCTGGTGACTTTCATTCATTTGTTTTATTTATTCCTCTCTTTCATTTTGCTCTTTTGGAGCATGAAGCCACCATATTACAGCAGACCCCACTGCAGGATACCTGCATCAAAACAACTGCTCCTGTAGCAGTGTTTTCAGTAGCAATTTCTGTTACATAATGAGGCTGCAACCTTATATATCTTTCACTCCTGAGAGCTATAATTCACTCCACCAACACTCAACACCATTTCTCACCTATCTTCTCAGTCCTCACTCAGACTTTTTTCTTGTCTCAGACAGACTCTTGAAAACCACTTGTGACACTCCTGCAGCAGTATTTTCAGTAGCAATTTGTTTTACATAATGAGGTTGCAACCTTATACAAAATCTCACATTAATCGCACTATCCAACACGCCTACAGGAGCAATACTATTCTTTCTGTTTTCTCAATGACCCCCCAGAACTACTCAGGGCTCTGGTGACTCTAATTAAGCAATTGTTCCAGTTATTTTCTATGGACAACTAGCAGTTGGCAAAAAACCAGCCGGGTGACCAGAGATACATGAAGGCACCAGACATAAGTCAAGCATCCTGGGAGGATGTTTGACAGCCGATAGCACCAAGTGGTGATGGTGCTTCCCTACTACCTTGCTTTAGACTGGGAGAAGAGACTTACAACAAGCAGAAGAGAAAAAAAACAAAAAGCAAACACTTGGCAAAGTATTGTTATCACTGCACAGAGAAATTATCCCCGACTGGAGAGGCCACAACTGAATACTAGTACTCAGCGGTTTTATTTTCTTTGATGATGACAGTTAACTATTGTTGTATTTCGCATATAGAATTGTGCGAGTGTTGTGGGAGAAACAGCCTCACTGTGTGCATTATCCAATACTAGCGTCTTGCACCTCTTATTCAACTGGTACGTGTTTTGTTATTTCAATCAGCTCCACATCAATGATCTTGTCATACCACTTCAATTCTATTCTGTGCAAACATCGGTTTATGAAATCTGTATTTTTCTGGTTCTTCTCCATGTTTCCAAGACATCATCCATGTCTACACAGATGGATCTGCATTTAAAGCTACCATCCATCAATGCTGGATATGGCGCAGTGATAAAATACCCCAACCAGCACCCAGAAGACCACCCTTGCATCTTTGGCCCTTGCGGAGAAATTTGT
Organism: Oreohelix idahoensis; assembly: GCA_024509875.1. NCBI lineage: Eukaryota > Metazoa > Mollusca > Gastropoda > Stylommatophora > Oreohelicidae > Oreohelix > Oreohelix idahoensis. The sequence continues at coordinate 76,418 of JAMPIV010018973.1, forward strand.
TCCAGCTATGATGCAGAAATAACAGCACTAGAAAAAGCATTGTGCCGGATAATCTCAGACTTTGAAAGTGGCATCACTCCACCTGAGGATATTGTTATATTCTCAGACTCAAAATCAGCACTCCAAGCCCTAGAAAGCAAAATGTCCCCTAACATTAATAATATCTGTAGATTTATTGACCAACAACTGTTCACTTCCTATTGCGTCGAAGTTACACTCCAGTGGATCCCAGGACATGTCGGAGTCCCAGGAAATGAAAAAGCCGACAAACTATCCAAAAGAGGAGCAGCACTGCCCAGTTCCCATCAAGTACCACACTGCAAACCTGCCAACAGATCCTGAGAAACAATTATAGGGAAGAATGGCTAAACCAATGGGCTTCCTCCCAGACAGGGCGGCTATTCTTCAAACATCAAGCTAAACCAAACCCTCAAGATCCAGTTAAACAACTGAAAAGAAGAGATCAGAGTCTAATTTTCCAGCTGAGAACAGGCCATGCCCCTGTCAATAAACATTTAAATAGAATAGACCCACTACGTGAACCAAACTGTAGGCACTGCCACCACCATGAGGAATCAGTTGAACACCTACTGTTACAGTGCCCAAGACTAACAGACCTGCGACGCCAACTACTCCCATCGCACCCAACCATCCACAATACACTCTACACATCATCACAGCAACTGAGGAAGACTTGCACCTTTGTCAGAGAGGCAATGGGCTGTCAAGAGCTACCTGCTCACAGCTAAAGGGATTATATCATCATCATCATCATCATCATCATCTCCATGTTTCAAACCCATACAAAAAGAATGCCTTGACATTTGAACTGGAGGATCTTATTGTGTGTTCGTCTTAATTTTTCTGATTTCCATTTTATTTCCCACTGCACTGAAAGTCACTCCTACCTTCTGTATTTTGATTTTTTGTATCCAGCTATGTCTAATATTGGCTGGAAAAGTTGTTAAAGCCAGGAGTTGTAGTGAGGATAAGCTCTCACCGCAGATAAATGCTTCTATGGCACGGACTTCAAATAGCCTCTGACAACCAAGCCCAGCTCCTAGCCATCATTTTGCCACCAAAGTAAGAGCCCATATATTGTTGAGGTGTGTCTCCACCTGAAATCTGGCTATTATTTGCTGCTTTTATTCTCATTATCTTTTCTCTATGGATTTTCAGACCCAGTTGCTGTTACTCATTGTCCATTATTTTCATTTTGTCTTGTGTCTGGTTTTGGTTACGGGATAGAAGGGCATGGTCACTGGCAAAATACAGACTCATGCTGTTTTGTCAGAGTCCACTGAGTTTCATTTCTAAAGGTTGTTGTTTTCATAATTCAACCTATAGTCATTGAGAAAAGAAATGGTGACAAGAGGCATCCCTGCCACATCATAGTGCTCATCTCAAACTGTCCTGTAAGCTGTCGTGCATAAAGATTTCTGCATTTAGTATCTTCATGGTTTTTTAAACAGCTTAAAGGGGCTATCCATAAAAGACGTCCACAGGGTTGGGGGGGGGGGGGGGGGGAACGTAAAAAGTGGACTAATATGGACATTGGGGGAGAGAGAGAGAGGGTATTTAAGTTGAAAGTGGACGTCCAATTCGCAAACCACATGGCAACTCTCACACAAATATATCATGAAAATATATCTTCGAAAGCTTCTAACTGTCCAGCTAAACCCAAATAAATGTTCTTTGGATTGTGTCCCTCTTGCCAGGCCTTCCAATCCTTCTAGACTCAAGATATCTAATAAGAAGAGGTTTTAACTTCTATGCTCCTGTTCTATGGAACAAACAACCACATTTACTTAACTCTCTTCGAACCGACATCACAATTATTGTGATTTCATTTTTATATTGTGAGTATAGGTAGGTGATTAAAAATTTAAGCTTATGGGTTTAATCAAGACCATTTGGAGTGGACGTCCACAAGGGGGAGGGGAGGGTAAAAAAATGCCAGAATTTTGTGGACGTCTTTTATGGATGGCCCCAAAGTACTTAAAGTGCACTCTATAAATAAGTAATGAATTTACAAAGTGATTCTGTCTAAAATGATGAAAACCTTTTCATAGTCTACAAATCTAATGTAAAGTGGTAGCTCAATCCAAAGCTCTGTTCAGTTATTATTCACTGTATGGCTTTCTGGGATCTGTTATGTCCAAAACCTGCTTGTTCTTCTCTCTATTGTCTGTGGTTATTTAATCTCTCAATGATTAAACATTATTCCTGTGTAATTCTGTATTCTTGCAAATCTCCCTCCTGCAACTAGATCAGATATCATTCATTCCATGTCAGCTGGTATTTATTTCTTCTTCCACCCAGATTTTATCAACTAATTTGTATATCTCTCTTAGAGGTGTCAACATCTGTTTTCATGGCCTTCACTGGAATGCCATTTGGGACAGCAGCTTTTCAATATCTCTTCCTTATTTAATTTTTCAGTTAACGTGTGACTCCTTTTCTGCCAGTTCAAATGTCTAGAGGGTATTGTGATGCTAACCCATTTTAGAAGCACCTCATTACATTCTGTCCGTCTCTTCATTTACTCTTTTTATGTTGCTCAGCAATTTTCCATTATTTGTCCTTCACAAAGCCTAGCTTCTTTGTATAGGTCCGTAATATTACCTATAGCTGCATGTTCCAATGCTTCTCTTGCCAGCTTGTCAGTATATTTCCTCTTGTCTCTTCAGAAACTTCTTACTTCATTGTTTGCTTGTGTATATAGTTTCTGAGACTTGAGTCAGAAACTTCTTACTTTGTTGTTTGCTTTGAGAGCAGTGGAGGACACTGTCTGCTGATGCTTCCACCATGGCACCCTTACGACCCATGACGGGTTATGGGTTGAGATGATGATGACAGTGCATGAGACTTGAGTCAGAAACTTCTTACTTCATTGTTTGCTTGTGTATATAGTTCATGAGACTTGAGTCAGAAACTTCTTACTTCGTTGTTTGCTTTGAGAGCAGTGGAGGACACTGTCTGCTGATGCTTCCACCATGGCACCCTTACGACCCATGACGGGTTACGGGTTGAGATGATGATGATGATAGTGCATGAGACTTGAGTCAGAAACTTCTTACTTCATTGTTTGCTTGTGTATATAGTTCATGAGACTTGAGTCAGAAACTTCTTACTTCATCGTTTGGCTTCGTGTATATAGGTTCATGCGACTGGCGTCAGAAACTTATTCCACTTCATTCGGTTTTGCTTGTGTGATATAATATAGTTCATGAGACTTGAGTCAGAAACTTCTTTACTTCATTGTCTGCTTGTGTATATAGTACATGAGACTTGACGTCAGAATCTTCTTACTTCATTGTTTGCGTTGTGTATATAGTTTCATGAGGATATTGAGTCAGAAACTTCTTACTTCATCGCTTGCTTGTGTAGTATACTAGAAGTTATGAGACTTGAGTCAGAAAACTTCTTACTACAGTTTGTTTATGCTTTTGAGAGCAGTGGAGCGCCAATGTCTGATGATGGCCTTCCACCATGGCACCCTTTACGGAACCATGGACGGGTTACGGGTTGAGATGATGATAGTGCCCGAGATTTGACGTCAGGAAGAACTTCCTTAATTCATTGTTTGCTAGTGTATATAGTTTCACGAAGAACATTGAGTCAGATACTTTCTGGTTTTGCTTGTTACTTAAATCTGCATTCTAATTCTTTTTTTTGGTTACTGGTGGACTTAACGACGTATATTCGTCAATATGCTTCAATATGCTTAACAGTAAAAAAAGTTCAAAAAGATAATGTTAATGTAAACTATTATTTACCCCATTTAAGGTTTATTCAATAATGGTTATATATAATAAATAAAAGGCCAAAGGGTAGGGCCCATAGCTGATGCTGCAGTTAGGGGAGTGAATTGTTAGTGACTTCACATTACTAGGACCAGCCTTTTCTATAAGGTGGGGGGTAGGGTGCGTGACAAAGTTCCTTTACTCAATACCTTTGCCTATCCCCAACTCTTGTGCAGTGTTGGGTACCTTTTTTACAGCTGGGTTGACTGCAGCATTGATGCCTGCTACCAGGTTTTTTGATCCCAGAACCTGGTTAAACTATTGCCATTAGAAGGAAAGCGCTCTAACTGCTTAGCCAATCGGAACGTGCAAAAAGATGGATATCCGTTTGAAAGAATTTTAGCTACATGGACTCTCTGGAAAGTAGCTCTTTTAAATGTGTCTGGAATAAAAAATTTTCAGAAAAATTAAGTTAGTATATCTTTTTATTGTTGCTCTCTTCCGATGCATTTCAGATAATGTCTGCAACATTTTCTCAATAATGGATGGATATTCCAAACACCCACATAAATAAAAAAAAAAAAATAGATAAATCGATTTAATATACCCAACATTATTGATATATCTAAGGTGTTTACCCAATTATGAAAATTGTGTGGTGTGTGCACCTTGCCTAATATATGACCCCTTACATTCTGACGGGAAAAAAAAAAACTCAAACAGTTTTCCTGCACATTTTTTAAAAAAATATTTATTTTATTGTCTCACCTTCACACTATTAAAACATACCGGTTTACAAGGGACCAAAAACAAAGGTTTAAATAAACACTTAAAAAAAATAGTATTCATGTCATTATGCGACGCTTACTTACAGCTATGGCACTTGGGCTTGTTTTCTCTAAAATTGACCAGGCGCAATTTTTGATTATACATCTTTACTCAAATATTAAAATGTCTGGGTGGTAACGCAAAGTAGTGGGACAACCTACCAATACTATCCAATACTTTCACAAACACCTTCAACAGTTAAATGAAATGTCACTGAATAGATGTAATTTATTACTGAAATGTCCATATGATTACAAACATTAAGGTGGAATTTTTCTCAGAAAAATGGTAAGGCTTATGGGGCCACGATACTTGCAATAAAAGCCTACTTCTTTACCCAGATGTAAATTAAAGATTTCATTCGTTGAGTTCATTCAGGAATTTGGTACTTCAGACATTTTGATCCACAAAACATGCAGTATCTGTCCCCACATTAATTTTTGGAGTTTTAATCATTTTTTTTACAACTGCTTTAGGAACCACTAACTGAAGTGGATGCATGTCGTAGGTTGCTGGTAATAGGACATATTTCTCTGGATGGCAACAAGCTCTCAACTGTGATAGGTAAATACGAGGGGGGGAGGGGGGGGAGGGAAGCAAAGGAGACAAAGAGGATGTCCACCTGCACATTATTTATCTATGATCATGCAGTTGACCTCCTTTGAAAGGAAGTTCGCACCAGACGCACTTCTTGCAATTGGCTAGTAGTAGTAGTTGTTTCTGTGGGGCCAATCTTAATTTTAATTATGGTGATGTGGTGTGTCAGCCCTCGGGCACAGCCTTGGCTGAGGTTGAGAAGTAGTCCTATTCTCTCTCTCTTTTTTTTCCACCCCATCTTCTCGAGAAACTTCTGGAAGATATTACATTGGTTATCGTATATATACACAATAGAAAAACAAATGCTGTGAAGCTAACGTTTTGCTCGTTCTTGCGCATAATAAACAGACACATGGCCAAAAGGCCTTGGTGTCGTCATTGGGGAAAAAAATAGGGAAGTTCCTATAACCCCATGGCATCACATATGCATGGTCCCGGAATGTATGGGTTCAAAAACAAAAAAACGATGATCCAACCATCTATAGAAATGTAATGTGTCTCTAATATCCAGACCTGAAAGGATATTGTGGGGATTATTTTTTTTTCAGCAAGTGTGAAATATTAATAATTACTCATTTTAAAAAAAATCCCGACGTTATTTTTTGCAGTCAATAAAATTTTGAATCGATCACCAATATATGAAGAACCTTACGCCAGTCACTTAACGAACATTGTTCATGTGTTGTATGTATCAAGTGAGAAGGCACTTAAAATAATATATCTGTGGAACAGGTTATGAAAATCGACCACCATGATCAGTCCGCTTGGAAAAGCACGTCTCTATTCCTTTCAATCAACTCGCAACGTTGTTTTCCATCTTTGCTTCTCTCAATAGCCAGCACGGGTCTTACGCATAAGCCATGCCTTTTGCAACGCACGTCATGAAACCACGCCTATGTTCTTTTTCTTCTGTTCTTACAGGCACTAGTGTGAGTGTACAAACAAACCTATTT